>JAYJMH010015875.1:0-21363 GCA_036873815.1 Phacellophora camtschatica
CGAGCTGGTTCGGCAACGTTTCAGCTCGACTCTGTGACGGCATCGACGTCTGATGGAGGATTACACAGGTACAGGTACAGGTATCTTGATCGCAAATTTCATAGTAGTGGAAAACCATAGCATCTCAATAATTCAACTATTAAAGAATATTATTGACTATATATATTTTGGATTGACATTTAAAAATGTTCGTCACAAGAAGCGTTCAACTTTGTAAAAAGTTTGGAAGCGCCAGGAATATATATACAGGGTGACCAAAGGAAGTTCTGGAGTTTCGAAAGTCACCAAAATTAATTGTAGAAATGCCAAATATTTCACTAGCCCATTAATAAATGGTGTAGTTTTGTCACTTTAAATACGACCTGGTTTTGATGCATGGTATAAATAATTATGACAAATCAATGAATCACGTCATTGCAAGTTCTAACCGTTTTATATGGTTCGTAATTGCTATCATTATGATGCAGAATCGTCACTTGCTCTATTAAAAAGTTAAAACTGTATTTTATATTCAAACTACAAAAAATTTGCAAAAAGTATAGCTCAAAATCAGGTTTTTCAAGTCGAAGTTACTTCTTCATTCGATCGCGTACTAAACATAAAGACAACTTCTAAAATTAATTTGAACCTTTTCACACTACCTGAAAAAGAATTTTTTTTAATTTGTAAGAAATTATAATTTTGGTGATTTTTGAAACGTTCGTACCTGGTTCTCATTGGAGTTCTCTGCAAACTGGTTAAGAAAGATCAATACAGTTTGCAATGCTTCTCTGTTTTCATCTGGCATCAATATTATTGCAAGCTGAATGGCTTGCTTTCTAAGCTCCGTTGGGACATCTAAACCAAAACAAACAGTACAATTTTGTAGTCTATTAAACTAAAATTTTATGAGCAGGACATCCTTGGAATGTTTTACAGATACCTGATATTTGAAATAAAAGGTAATAGACATGGTTAAGTACACCTGATTTAAAGTAGAGCCGAATTTAATTGTTGTCTGACCACTGATCTGTGGATAATCCGTTTAAAGGCGGAGCTTGTAAATTTGATTGGTTTTTAGAACGCTCTTCCCAGAACCCTGTTCCTGAACGCATTTAACCTTGTCGATTACCTTTAAGAACAGAACTCGGTAAAAATAATTACAAAAATCAAAATGGCAAATTCGTCAATGTCCTTCGTGCTAACAAGTTTTATGTGATTCTTTATCACATTCTTGAAGCATTTTTACTGGCCACTTACAATGATGAACACGAATTTTGCAAAAATCACAAATAATGATAAAAAGTAAGTAAACACTTTAGTAAACAATTAAACAATGATTTTGGTAATATCTAATTGTCCAGTATAACATTTTAAGAAGCTGTAGCTACCTAAAGTCAAAAGAACGACTAGAAATGACATGACATTGATCTACAAATTTTTAACCATATGCATTTAACACTTAACCACCGCCACTCAGCCAGTAAATGTCATTGAAAGAGGCAAATAATCAAACAATTCTAATGCTAATTTTGCAGCAACAATCAACAATACTGCTTACCTTTGTATATAGAGATAAACGTTTCAGCCAATTTCGATGTCAACAAAGGCTCTGGCAGCTCTCGTAGGTACAGCTTTAGTACATCAGCAATATCAAAGGCAGAATACGAATCCAGATCCAGCTTACTGTTTCCTGATTCAATTTCAGTTTTAAGTTTTTGAATTCTCGATTTCACTCCAGACCTTCTAAAAATCCCGACACTTGTCGAACTGGTTCTGGCTAAGAAATTCATGCAAAGCAAAATACTTTGTGGTAGAGGATGGCCAGATCGTTGCGCAGTTGTCAGCAATGGTGCTCCAAATATATTCGTATCTGTAAAAAAAATACCAAGTATGTAATACAAAAAAGATAAAAATTTTTGAAAAAACTTTTAATTAGCAAAGTGAAGATTCCTGTACAAAAAGAGGCTAACTATGATGAAGAAATTATTTACGCTTGTTTACATTTGTTATTAGCAATATTGCAATATTCGTCCAAATGCGGCTTAAAATTGTTCTCAGAAACAGCTAAAACTTGATAAATTGTAATAAAACCATTTGATATAATCTAATCCCAAAATGAACTAGTTACTTGAAGAACGAGCTGAATTTAAGACCAATAAAGATCCAATCAGTTTGGTTAAGTATCTTCGTGTTTTGTCGTTTGCACATAAAGATGTTTAACGGATGGAAAGTCAAGATATATACACACAAATTAAAGAATAACAGTAAAATAAAACCTATTTACCTTTGTAATCTGGGGCACGGAGACGCTTCAAAAGCTTTGGTACAGTCCTAGAATCCAATAAACATTCATCAATGAGAAAATTTATACGTTACATTTTGTGCTGTTGACAAAACTGATAGTACTAAACCAAAGTATAAATTATGGATTCTGAAAATAACATGATAAAGAATCATATAAAATAAAAATCTGCAATGCAATGAGCATCGGAAATAATAATTTTTAGCCAGCGATGCAGAACTTGTAAGTTAACTATTAAATATTGCTACTTGGATAATATTAAAACAGTATTAATATTAAATATATATATATATATGTATCAAAACAGTATATTTTTCATCAGCTCTTGTCAAAAGTGATGCTAGCTTTTTGGGACAACGAAGAAAACTTTTGCGGAGTATTTTATTTGGGCCATGAAAACGTTTAAAAACATTAAGAAAACAACCATTACAAATTTTGTGATTCCTTCCGCCTCAGTCAAAATCATTATTAATGACCATTTCCCTGAACAAAAACAAAACTTCTATAACTGAAAATCTTTTAACTTACCAATGCCAGCCGCTTTTGTTATGAACAGAATACCTTTCTATCAGCGCAGTAAGTCGTAGTAATGATATTTTCCTCAAAACATTTATTTGTCCAGCAGATAGATTTTGAATCTTCAATGACCTGGTGTAAAAAGTAATTGAAACATTGGTAGTTTTTATGCTAGCAAACAAGCTATGAATCTGGAAGCATTATTATGAGAAAATATTTGCTGTCCGATTCACAAAGGCGGACAAGCAAATCATAATTCGCCTTCAGCAACTGCCTCTGACTATGCATCGCTTTCTAAATAAACAGATGCATCCAGGCGTATAATGAATCCTTTGCCCGTTTTTATGCAAGACGCAGAGAAATCAAATCCAAACCTCACAATTCGCATGTATAAAAACAGAAATTATTACTAAAAAAGAAACATATATAGAAACACCTAAAAGAAAGAAACATATATAAAAACATCCCAAGCTCAGATTTTGAAAACTAAGATTAACAAAGATGCACGATTTTCTTCATAAATAATGACCTATATACTGTATGATTAGTTGAATATCAGTTTTACTTCACGTAGACCGTACTAATCAACACAAGAGTACGAACATAGCACATGTTGTTATTGCCCTTGCCTTAAAGCATGTTAATAAAAAAAAAACGGGTGATGAAAGATCAAAGGTAAGAACAAAAGGCTGAAATGGGGCAAAACAATGCAAATCAACGCTCTACTCACAGGCATACTGACTCACAGACAGTGGATTTCTGAAAGCTGTGCCATCTAACACGTCTTCTTCGCACACTAAAATAAAATCACAACAAACTAAAATAAAGTACTGTGACCTTGTCTAAAATTAAGGTCGCGTATTTTGTAAAATTAACATGAATTCTAAGCTAAGCCTAACTTAAGTGATTTATCCCTTTCATGCCCAGATTTAGTTCTAGTTAACAGGCAAATTCTATCCAAAGTTCGTTTTGCAAAAGTGCATGCAAACTAATTAATAAAGCAAATTTTGCTTCATAATACATTAATAAAAACAAATTGCAAATCAATTTATATGATTAATCCTATGAATGAATATGCATAAATAAAAATAAAAATCTCAAATTGACAAAATATTAGATTGACTCAAAAAATCAAAATATTCAACATTTTTTGCTATTTCCTTGAAGTGCCATTGCTTTCAAAGAACAATTAGATTTAAAAGTATCGTTGGGTGTTGCCATTCGATGATCAACGTTGTCAAATGTTAAGCTTGAAGCCCCATTGCCATAACCAGCAATTATCAGTAGTATATTAGAATGAACACCGTCGGGTTTTAAAGAAACCCAAAATTTTGGTTGTCATTGAGCATGTCTCGGCGAATATTCAGTTGATTTTGCCAACCAAGGTAAGGTATCAACATTTAAGCTGGAAATTAATTTAATTCAATGCAAACAGAAACACGAGTATTAAAGCTAAAGCTCGTCCACAATAGCTTTGCAAACATGTAGTCTTGATTTAAAATTTATCCTACTACTGTAACTTGCCTTCGCAAAAAATACAAACCTTGGTGAACGACGGACAGGAGAAGATGGCACTCCAGAATCAACACTTCCCAACATTTTGTTGCTGCAGCTTCCAACCAACGGCTCGTCAGAATTCTCCATCGGTTCAATTTCATCATCTTCATGAAACGAATCCGAAGACAGCTCATCGTCAGATTCATTATAATTATGATAGCTCAAACTTCCAGAGTCGTCTTCGTTAAAAACCGGATGAGTTCGATTCAAATCTTCATTATTCCCTGGCGGACCCGTATTAATCATGGGTACATTATCGTAGAAACTAACCACGCGATTACCGTTACGTCCAGTAACATCTGCTGTGCTAACACAACCGCCGAGTTTGGCGCAAGGAACATCGTGAGACGTTGTACGAGAAGTACCAGAAAATGAGAAATTTCTCGACAGCCTTGCATCTTCCTTACAAAAATTAGTCGTTCTTTGGTCGGTTCCGGAAGAATCTGTTTCGCTGTTAATGTCATATATCCCATACTTTGATGAAGGCCTTTTATTAATTTCTGTTGCATTAGTGTGATCATACATTTCATTCAAATCGCTGTGGCATAATGATGGTTCAGTAAAATTCACTGACTTTACTGCATTTTTCTTCGAACGTGAATTTTTAATCTGCAAAAAACAAAATTAAATAACATATACTGAGTGGCCCAAAAAAAGAAACCCGCTTTGACAGGTTAAATAAATCAGGCGATTTACCGATTCAAATATTGTTTAAAAGCCGAGACATTAACTTAGATATTTCCTATTTTGGGGGATTTTTCTGATATCTAAAATACCGTTATAATTCAATTAAGGTCTTATTCAAAAATTCGACCTTTGATAGGGGGCTTATTCGATAGGGGGCTTATTCAAAAGTCAGCTTCCCTGAGAGCATTATCTAAAAAAAATACAGAGTATTATCTTATATGAAACTAAACATAAGTATGGCCGTACGAAAAAGAATTCTGGAAAGTTTGTAATCAATGTGTTGTCTTTTTACTGAGTCTGACAGAATATCAGAGGAGGGGCTTATTCGAAAGAGGGGCTTATTCGAGAAGGGGGCTTATTCGAAAAGAGGGGGGCTTAATCGAATTATTACGGCAGGTCAAGTATGTAGATTTTATGAAAAGAGGCGATTTTAACATTGTTTTGTCGTTAGGCTTAAGGGCATAAAATAAAGATAGCTACCGTATGACCAAGTTTGGCTGCCGTTTGTTTCATACATTTTGCAATCGCTTCATCATATAAAATCCATACATTTAACGTTTTTTAAATTTTGAAAAATCCTTCACAATATGCACAATGTTTGAATCGCTTGAATCGGTAAATTCCCTGATTTATATAACCTGTCAAAGAGGGCAATTCTTTTTTTGGATTACCCTGTATATATATGCACCAAAAATTTGCATAAATAACACGTATAAACAAAAATAACGAACAAGGAAGAAGAACATGTTATGTATCTCGGAAATTAGCATCGATGTAAATTAAAATGTATTTGATAGAATTTAAAAAAACAAATTGACAAAATGTTTGAGGCGTTTGACCACCCTGCTCAGTCACTCAATATTGCTAGATATTTTGGTACGAAGTTTGATTAAGAAAAAAATTATTTTTATGGGAAACATTGATACAATATGTGGTTAAATTAGGGGAACATAATTGGGGTAAAAAGTATTATTCACATGGCCTAGGCATGGCAAATATTGCATCAGTTCCTTGATCAGTACCCAATGCAACGTAGTGCAACTTTTGGGGCAATTTCCAGCCAATGAACATAGAGTGCCACATAACCTGCCTACCTTTGTATACATTTGTTCGTATATATACTGATGTAACTAGGTTCTCCTCAATTCTGATTTTAGAATCAGTAGTGTATTGTTCTGTAATTTGTATTGTATTAAGTTTTCGAATAATGAACATTGTTTACCCCAACACCGAGTATTCATATGGCTCTCCTATATAAAATTGATAGAATTTGAAATGTTAACTCAGAAAAATGTAACTCAGAAAAATGTTGGCTAAGATATTGCAAGCGTTTGACTACCCCTATGTAACGTTGATAAAATTGAAAATTGAAAGTTAACTCAAACAATGTTGAATAAAATTGGCAGTGGCAGAGGTTTACAAAAGCTTTATTCTTAAAAATGTGGGCTGTTTATAAGAGCAAAGAGCAATTAGTTTTGTTCAAGGAACCATAACAAAAGTATAAATACCGCATACCATGAAGTGTTTACATCGCACAGTTTGCAAATTAATAGTTCAAGTTCTTCACATGGAACAGAAATGCAGATCAAAAACATAATAGCAATGATAAAACCTTATTCTTGCAACTGCTTGATTGAGTGGAATTGCCTATGTAGCAAAGAGTGTTTTTATTTTTTTGTGATATAAAATGAATTAGAACCAATTTATGTTAGAGGAGGCAATCGTATCCTGTAATTAACAACTAGAATTACCCTGGAAAACCACAATAGCCAGCGATAATAAATTTAATATAATTGACATCGAAAATTTGTTCGAGATGGCGAATGTTTGAGACAGGGAGTAGGAACTATGTAAATAAGAAAAACGTATTTCCTTCGAGATATCGAATGTTCGAGACTGACGGGCATTCGATGTGGAGGATGTGACTGTACCTGTGTAGATAAACGAAGGCCAGTGGCGCCGAAAGGGAAGGACAAGGAAGGCAATCTGCTTACATATGGTATATAATAATTGTTATCTTTTCTCCTGATAAACTGGCGCTGAAAATACTTATAAATTTAACATACCAGGGCTTGTGCAACCTACATTTTAAAATTCATAATTTCTAAAGCCCGGAGGGATACTCCCGTATGGGTACTCCCGTATGGGTACTCCCGTATGGGTACTCCCATTATGGCCTAACACGGGGGTCCAGTCAGGGCTATCTATCTATCTATCTCGGTCGGGTTCCAACCCGAACCGATCCGACAAATCCACGCCAGTGATCACGGTCTTTCATCGTTGTTTTCAGTCAGGGCTAAAGAGGGCTAAAACTAAATTTTTTTAAATTACCCTCAAACGGCAGTGTATTTTTACAATAACCCCCAAATGGTAGTGCAAGGACCTTAAATTGTGCCATTTGGTAGCATCCAGTCCAGTAATAAATAGTTACGTGAAAGTTTGATCATGTCCAAATACACAAAACAATATATAGAGCAACAGAAACTGACAGTTCACTGATGATTATCATAACAACAAGTAGCCATGTAAAGAATCAACTGGCATTGACATTTCATCCTCAGGGAG
This sequence comes from Phacellophora camtschatica, assembly GCA_036873815.1. Lineage (NCBI taxonomy): Eukaryota > Metazoa > Cnidaria > Scyphozoa > Semaeostomeae > Ulmaridae > Phacellophora > Phacellophora camtschatica. The sequence goes on from JAYJMH010015875.1 coordinate 7,610, forward strand.
AAAGTATGGCATCAAAATTGTAGTATTGATGAAGAATAAGAATTTGTAAAGGCATAAAATTGTAATCCTTGAAGAAGTATAAAAACGTAAAGGCACCCCAATGTCGTAGTGTGATTTCTAAAAATTGCGCCACTTGGTGAGATCCTCAAACGAACCTGACCCCCTCTGTTAGGCCATAATGGGAGTACCCCTCCCTCGGTTTTAAAGACTGCAAGGGCCATGTACAGTAAGGCTCTGCATTTAAGAAGCCACTGATAAGAAACTTCTAAGCTTTTTTCCCAGAAAAACAATAAGAAATTATTTGTAAACAATAAGGCTCATCTGAAAAATCAGCATCTTAAATAAATAATCGTGCACCCAGGGCTATTTCTTCTCTAAAAATGTCACTGAGAACAAACGTGTGAATTACTTACTCTTTTTTCTACAAGCTTCGTGCATCTATTCAATGTCTCCAGGCGCCTAAAATAAAATTTACTAATATGAAAAGAGGCGTACAAATAGGGGTCTGATCCCGTCGTCCTGGTGAAGATGTGCGAAAATCTGTGTGTCCCATTAGAACCCTTCGTATTCCCTTTAAAAGAGCTCAATTTCAGCAAAAAACATTCATTAAAAAATCTGTAAACTGCTTTTACTGTGTTACCAATAAACTCTACTTATGAAAAACGTTAAATCTTTTCAAGTTTGGATATATTTCTAGTTAACAGGCAAATCCTACTATATAACTTTCATTTTGCCAACTTAATTCCAACTTAACTTAAAATCAACTTAATTCAATAGATAAACTTACGTTGAAATATATTAAATTAGCATAAAGTTTTTCCCATATACCTCCTAAAAGTATGACGTTTCACGTTGATTAACAATGGACCATATGACCCTTCCACGGGTGACATGGTTACAGGCGTAAAGAAAGGTTAACAACCACTATTTGTGGCGGCGGACTAATCGTTGGCATGCCACTTTCATGTGATCATTCTGAACAGGCACCATTTCCACTGAAGTAAAAACGTAAAAATAAGCACTATTTCATGTGATCATTTGGAAAACAGCCTATCACAGTGCAACATGTTGTCACCATGAGTCAACAGTTTCGATTCCAATTTCAATATACTAACATGCGACTGGAAGTGTCGTCAAAACAGCAGATTATAATGAAACAAGTATACGATTACAACAAATCTGCAAACGAACAAACAAATTTACGGTTAATTGATGAAAAAGTATGCATTTTTTTTTGGCTTCAGCAAACAAGTCATCAATTACTGTTGAGGGTAGCTCCACACTTTTCGGATGAATCCCTAATAAATTTTGCTACTTTTTCGATGATTGCATATTTTCTTCAATGATTTGCATATTCTCCCATAGTTTCAGCCGATTTGGGAATACTGTGTCTACTTGTTTTCAGTAGGTTTGGTAGAACGAGAATTAGCATTCTTTTCACACTGCATTCTGAAAACGGTAGGTTTAGAAGGATTCCAAACCTTCTGCTTCTGACAAATTCTTTTCGTACATTCTGAAAACGGTAGGTTTGGTAGCCTTCAAAACCTTCTGCACTCAGACCTGCAATTCTTCGCAAACTTTGCAAGAAATCTCATTTTCCCGCCACAAAATCAAACTCGTTTACGAATTGCCATGACAACGAAAGTAAACAAACTAAATATTCGTTTATTTAGACTAGTATCTAGTAGACAACAATATTCAAAATTGTATAATTTTTTTCAACATAACATTTCGCCACGGCAAAACTCAAAAATATCGGACCTGAATTTTCCATAATCCGAATTCGCAAAATTTACCAATATTGAAATAATTTCATCCTCCGCAATTGAGTATTTGCTTTATGCAAAGACACAAATAAAATGCTTTCTTTATTTAACTTCAAACAGTATACAAAAGCCTAAAAATCCCAAAGATACACGTTTTTATATGATCAAACTTCATAAGAAACGCCAGGCTGACATTCAGGTCAAATATTTTTGGTATCTCAGAAATTAGATTTATATAAAAACTTATTTTAAAGTTAGAAATAATTTACTAATTAATAAAAAAAATAATATGCAACAAAACGAAACGAAAAACAATTACAGAACTTCTCAAATCACATGGACAAACATTTTTTCGACGAGTGGTCCATTTTCATTGCTGTTTTGGAATCCTGAACAATTTCTTTTCCTGTTACGTCACGTCAGGAAGTTTAACAGTTTAAACTCCTCATTCATTTAATTTTCTTTTTAAATATTGTATCATACTTTGATTTTTTGCTACTTAAACTCGAGAATAAATGTAATGGCTTTCAACTTAATTGCCGGCTTGTAAGATGTTAGTCATTAGGAAACCCGATCAATGACTTTAATAATATTGAATTATTGTTTCTCGTGCATTAATATTTTAAACTCGTAATTTTAAACAATCTACCTTATGAGGGACAGTCTTGAATCCTCGTCCAGCGAAGTTTGCTCCTCTTGCACTACAGATATATCCAAAGGGAACTGTTCATCTGCGAAGAAATCAATTTGCTTACAATCGTCAAAAATTGATTTTAATTCATCTTTCCTTTAAAAATATAAAGGCATGCAAAATCGTTTTCAAAGAACTCCCACAATCACAATATCAAAAGGTGTTTTAAAAATCATAAAAATAGAATAACCAATACGTTAAATATAATATTATTATATAATTATATTATTATTAAGGCATTATGAAATAAAATTGTTAAAGTAGAAGTTGACCACACAAATAGGCTCCTGTCATCTAATTGTTATGTTTATTTTTGTTTTTTTTTATTCCATTTTATTGCTCATCAACACACGAAATACTTTCAAATTCATGTGATCTACAAGGTGGTCCAATAAAAATCATCACTGTTTGCAGGGCTGTAGTTCAAAATCAACGCGGCTAGCAATTTCAAATTGTACTCTAAAAAACTTCCAAATGGCAAATTTAGGGCGAGTTTAGGATATCATCCAGTCATTTGCAGGTTCTTGTTTCTATAAGAGTTTTCAAAAGATAAGGACCAAGTATTCACCCCCATTCGTTTCGAAAACTTTAGGCTTCAACTGAGACAGCCTGTCTAGATAGTCTATATCGCTACATTAGAGAAGTTTAGATTTTATAACGAGATCAAGTACGACTTGAACAGCCATGGTCTTCTCTCCGTGGCCGCTCTCGTGGGGGTGTAAGGGCTGTGACACCCCCCTGTAAGTATAAAACGGTATTTCCTCGGCAACTTAACCTCCTCTGGCAATCCAGTCGGCAAAGCTGGGCTTTCTATTTATCGGCAAATTTTTAATTCTACTCATCAAATGTTTCGTGACAACCCTTCCGCAATCGTCTGAGGCCGGTCCTGCTCGTCTTGCTTGAAGTAAATTTGCAGGAACACCGGCTTTGCTTATAAAGATTTACTCAAATCTACACAATGTAGAAGAGTCTGTAGTGCTATAAGCTAGATCTTTCTATATCGCTATCGCTATGATAAAACTGCTTTTCATTGCTGCTTTAGTTGAGTTGCTAATCCGCGTTACAGATTTATGAAAAAACCTTTTTGACCTTTCGCAAGAAGGAGACAACTTTGATCAGTCCATTCTTTGACATCTGAATTCATTTGTTTCAACTCGTACCAGCATTTGAACACGTCCTGAAATCTCAAATCCTGACAAAGCAATTGGGAGTTTGCATGGTCTTGAAGCATTGGCTTTAAGCAAAGTTGAACAAAACGAGGTCTTATTTCCAATACAGCAAAAGCAAATCTTTGTCTTGTAACAAATAAGATGTACCACGACAAAAATTTAACTTAGTTTTGATAAAATCCTTACCAAAATATATTCGTAACAACAAAACGTAAAAATATTAGAAACACATCGTCGTAAAATTTGCAGCACGAAAAACAAAAATGTTGGAAAATAAGTCACGAGACTTTAACTTATTGCGGCTAGATTCTCTTCACAAAATACCAAGAAGTGAGAGTGGCTTATCTGCATGGATCCTCCCTGGGAGAAGACTTTTAACAGAAATCTTTCAAAGAAGAGAGCACGATAAATGTTCTTGTGAGAGTAAGCACAAATCTCAAGCGATGAAACAAGATAATCTTATGAACTTATACAAAAATAGCATTAACAAAACGAATAGCTCAAAACAGATGTTTGACCCATGTAAAGGTTCAAAGACATTTATCTTGTAGAATTAGCAGAATTTGTTCACTCAAGGGATTACTTGATTGTTTCGCATGATATAAATTTGACAGTTCAAAATGTTTCATGATGACCGAAATCAAAAGAAAATAGACATGCGATAGGAAGTGCTCTTCTTTGAACAAACTTTCAATTTTTAACTGCGTCCTTGATTTTCAAAATTAATTCAAAATTAAATCAAAACACAATGCAGGACAGATGGAAAGAGCAAAACCGAAGTGGGAATAAAATATAAACTTTACTTTTCCTAAAGCTCGTGGTTTATACTTCCGAAATTCATCATTAAAATTCAGAATGAAAATGATGCTATAAATATTTTAAACAGAAAAATAACAATTGTATTCATTTGACAGGATACCCAAAATGTTCGCTGGAGAGTGAAATCAAAAGGTCCTCGTTATAAAATGCTGCAAATTAAAAAACTGAGAATCAAAATCTTTAGGAGAACAATAGAAGAACAATAGAATGATTTGATAAACAGTGAGGGTAACATGGCTAGATATTTTTATATGGTGCTTGCGACCAAACAAATTTTGCCTACAAATTTCCTGCAAGATTTTGGTAATTTAAGCAGTGAAATCTGGCCAGTGAAGGTTGAAGACTCATAAAGACTCCATCGTAATGAGATGTCCATGATTTGTTGGATGTGTGGTGTCACATTGAAAGACAGATTTTCAAGTAAGAAACTCAGAGCTCGACTAGGTATCAAGTCAATACTTGATATAATGCGTCGAAGTCGTCTGAGTTGGTTTAGGCACATAGAAAGAAGTGATGGGACAGTTGGTTGCGGAAAGTGCACAATCTGGAGATAGCTGGAGTTGGTTTTCGTGGTAGACCGCGAAAAAACTGGGAACAAGTGATTAGCAAAGATCTACGTGTTAAGGGTCTTCAACGAGAGGTTGCACAGAATTGAGCTGAGTGAAGATTGGCGATTACATAAACATTCCAACCCATGCTTGCATGGACTAATTACTGAATTAAAAACAATGATAATTATCTAATTTTAGATAAACCATACAAGTCTTCATTGCCAAATTCTTACCTTCATACAAATGCACATATTCTGAAAAACCAGTGGCTTTCAACCAATAACAAGCTTCTAATGCTTCAAGTTCTAGTCAACAAAAAATATTTTACAAAGAAGTGATATAACAAAGAAAAATGTACATATACTTTGTGTGCCAGCAACCTTGTTTGCAGAAATACTTTTCAAATTTAAAGTCATATGCTTGGTACCTACAATATATATCAGCTTTCAAAATTTTAAATTCAACAACATCTATTTGAAAGTGATTTCCTTCTAAAATTTTCCCTTAGTCCATAGCCGGGATCAGAGATATCTCCAACTCCCTTGGGCTTGGCACGGGTCTCTTTTCATGTCGGCTGACTGGGGTTTATTGTCAGGATTACTGAAAATCTCCTGGGTTTAAACTTATCTTATAGCGTGGGGCTAAAACTTCCCGGGCCTCCTAGCTCAGTGATCCGTTGTGGGGGAGGCCTGTGTCAATATTTTTCTTTATTTTACACCTGAGCATATATACCGCTATGCGGTCCTGCTCAGTATATTGATAGATGTAGATGTTTGTAACCGAACAAATCAGTCCAAAAATAAGAACAATCTAGGCTGAAAACTATTTTTTCCGAATCAAACGTCACAATTAAAAACCATTCGGCACAGGGAAACAAAAGGGAAATTTATGTGAGTATCATGTGATGACGTAATGACAGATGTTTACTTCAGCGGAACCGATGAGACGCTCGGGGAGAAAACAAGCTGGATATTATATCGATGAAAATATTGTGGCTTCGGACAGACAATAAATCGTGAAAACATCCAAGAAATAATCAAACATTATTTGTTATAATTCGAGGTTTTAAAGATGCCACTTTTCGGTGGTTCAACGGTTTTTGACGCCGAAGTAGGTGAGGAGTTTTTTCAGTTTACTCACAGCAGGTCAGACGAGTTGAACTTAGGCCCAACCATCTCTCAATCTTTTTTTCTTCTAATTTGTCAATGATAGAATAGATATAAATTGAAATGAGTGCTTTGTATACTGGATTTAAATAAACCAGATAGCTTTAGATGAAGCTGACCATCATTACTCAATTATAACCCTAAAGAAAACGAAATTTGCTTGATTTTTAAGCTTGTCTTTCCTCTCTGCTGAAAAAATCTTGGTAAAAATTTGTAACTTGATAGCTATGGGATAGCTACAGTTTTTAAGCGTTTCAAAATAATTAAGTATTATGGTAATTTGATATTAATTAGCTAGACTAATTATCTCTTTAGAGAAGGCAACACATGAGACCAACGCAACTGAAGATTGGCAACAAATCATGGACATTTGTGACAAAATTAAAACAACACCGAATGGGTAAACAATTAACGTTTTAAATGTTTACTGAATTTAGCATTATTACAGCAGAAACTTGGAAGCAAATTATAGCATGGTTACCTCTTCTGTTTTAATTGTTTATTTATTTTAATTTGCAACCTTCCTGTGTTCTGCCTGCACATGGAGGCAACTTATCTGAGATATTTTTGTGCTTGAAAACATCTGACAGCAACTAAAAACATGAAGAATTTTTTTTTTAATTTTATGGATCTACACAATCTGCAAGTTTTTCCATATTTGAACATTGTTTTATTTATTTTCTTCTGGTGTTCTTGCTGAAAATGGTCATGTGAACTCTGAAAAGAGCAAAGTTTCCAGACAAGGCTTTATATTCATTTATAGTTTTTAGATAATATCATAAATACATTTGCATCCATATTCTAAATAAAAAGTTATAGAAGTCTAAAATCTTATTAACAAAAGTATTTCAAATTTTAAGATACGATTCAAGTATGAAAACAAAAAAGGGAATAACAAGAAAACATTACATTATCATATTAATATCCTGTATTAATTTACCCCTCGTTCACCAAAGACCCTCCACACTAACTACTCATTAAAACTCAAAAATCTGCTTCAAGCTTACAGTTTTGATGCAACGTTTTCAGATTACCATGAAATTCACATTTTATTTTAAAATTAACTCTTCCAAGATTCACCACTGGGTGAAAACAAACTTGGTTTTTATGTCATTTCTAATCAGTTGATTTTAATAAGAAACCACATTTGTATGTACTCTTCTGATATGTACTCCGTTTGACATAAAGGTTCCAAATGAAAATCATTTGTCAATCAGCAAATTTTCCACATCAGGAAACAAAATGTTACTTGATCTGGAAGCTGTTATTCAATTAGGAAACAAAATCTACCTGATATTTAAAAAAATTAAGTTTTGACAGCTAATCTAATTCTGGGAAAGTGTCCTCTTCAAAAATTGTTTCCCATTTTTCCAAACTGGTTTTAGTCAACCGCGCCCAAGTAGAATCTTTTGGCACCTGCATATTTTGATTGACTTAGGTAAACTTCCAGTTTTGAACTTTGAAGAGAAAAATTTGGACTAACCTCCAGTAAAGTTTGACTTGGGCGATTATTCTTTTTTGCGAAATCAACTGGCTAGATCAATTGTATAAATTTAAACTGTTTTGTGTCTCATTTGTGTTATTGTCAAGTTAATCTATTGTGTTTCAAAGCAAATCTCTTTGAAAGAAAAAATTTGGGACCAGTTGCTGGAACTTCTTACTATGAGACTCAAGTCAACTCTGCTGCCTATCCTTTTGAGGTCAGTAATTGAGTCCAGCTCAGCTGGGGGCAGTAATGTAGGAACCAGGGGGGCAGGGAGCTGATAGGGGATATCATTAATGGCAAAAATATCATTCATAAATGCTGGATTTATTCCATTTAATGCTTTATGTATATCTCAATTGAGAGAGTTTCATAAACAAAGGATCCAATAGGAATTTTTTAGATGATTCCAAGAATGGGTGTCAGTGCGATGATGATGTAACTAGGCCAAATACTTAGGTATTCATTATGTGAATTCTATTTTCCAGACCAAAAGATGGATTACGAGCAGTAATGAGGAGGGTTGTTCACAGAATCCCATTTGTGTCAATACAAGCGTTAACAGTAAGCATTTACATTGAAGGTTTTTGTTCTGTCATATTAGATAAAAAATAATGAAAATAGTTTAAGATGGTAGTTTAAGGGGTAGTTTAAGATGGTAAGGGAAGATGGTAGGAATGAGCATACAATGTACTAATGGATGGCCAGCAATGGAAGATTAAACAAAAAATATTTTACAACAATTGTAAATATGGTCATCTTCCGCATGCCAATAATGTAGTCTACTCATCTTTACAGCTTCTTGGTGCTTGTGTCAATAATTGCGGAAAACCTTTTCATTTGGAAATATGTTCTAGAGACTGGCTAAATGAAGCTCATGGTATAATTCTGAGGGTAAGCATTTTCTTTTATTGAGTTTAATTGCTGAGAAGGAGTATGCTTTGCAGAAAACTTATTCTCTTTTAATTCGAACCTTCTCGGGACTTTCACTTTCACTAGTATTTTTCATTCTTATCAAGATGTTCTGTAGAAAGATGTTGTACTTTTCATGTTGTAAAATCGCAATCAGTATTGGAAATCTACAATAGAATTGTATGTGAGCCATACGGCATTGGCAGATTGGTTTGCTTGAAAACATCATTATTGTGTGTTTATGTCATGGTTGTCAGGCGTAATGTACTCAAATGTAACAATCAATCAGGAGCGGATCCAGAGATATGAATAAGGGGTGCTGGCAGGGGTATAGAGACAATAGTTTGTCTTTTTGCCCATTTTTCACAATATTTCTGGAAATTTGATGGGTGCTCAAGCAGCCTCCACACATGTCTGGATCCGCCCCTGTCAATGGATACAAGGATTGTTGTATGCTCTATCAAAAGATACAAGGATTGCTGTGTTTTGAAACCTTCCTGTAAAGGGTTCAAAACCACAGACCAGCACTTCGTTAATTTTAAATATTATACAAGATCTGCTGTTGCACAGGGAATGCACACACTAAGGGCTCTTTGAAAAAAAATACATAGGAGCACAATAAAGTAAGCTCCTGGCAAGATTTTGGGGCTTTCCTAATTGCCTTAGAACAAAATTCAATGAACAACTCCATGTTAAGTTTATTGGCCTTTCATCTGGAAAATTGCAAAGGTTATTCCTATTTTAAAAATGGAGCTGAAAATTACAGGCCAATATCTCTGTTATTGTGCTTCGAAAAAATACTAGAACAACTTATTGCAACGACTCAAAAATTACTTGGGAACCTCAAACCAACAAAGTAAAAGATGAGATTATTAAATAAGCCTCTGTCTTTTCAAAATTAAGACATTTCATTCCAAAACGATATCTTCTCGTTTCTATGATTCACTCGTTCTTTCCAAAATTGGATACGTGTTTGAAGCCTATGGACTTGCAGCAAAAAAGCATATAAAAATGATTCGCAAAATACTCCAGAGATATTAAAGGTATATGTTTTTATTAAAAATGAAAACAAACATAAATACTACACAAGACAAATAAATTACTATCAGATTTACAGAGCAAACCAAAAATGGGGTGGCCATTAACAATTAACAATATATTTTTAATTTCCATCAACAATATTTCAAATTTCAAGTCCTTTTGTTCTAGATTGAAGTGTAATATCATTATTGAATATTAGAAATCTACAATTCTGATTTTTTTACATCATAATATTTATCACTGTTAATTTCATTGATTCTTACTAGATTTTATATTTTTAGAAAAATCAAATTAAAGTTATCTTTGTATGTTGTTTGACTTTTGAGTTCAATTTCCGTTAACACGTTATGTAATGTAAAAATCTTAAACCTCTGTAATTGTAATCTCATTGTATAACTTTTTACGTATTACTTTTTACTTAGATTTTATGTTAGCGGCCCAGGTTTATTAAGCTATGCTTTCCTTTGGTCGCATAGAAATACTGCCTTCGTAACAAGTATTTTAGACGGTATTTTTATGAAAAATAAGTTAAATTGAATCTGAAGGCCTGAATCGCATATTTGTAAAGATATGATTTTTGCTAAAACGTTGTTTGTACTGTAAATGCATTGTAATTGAAAATAAAACACTAAGAAAAGGATTAAATTTCACATAATTTTTACATTTCTCATTTTTGGAAAATATTAGCTTATCCAATGAAGGAGCTGCTACTGTACTTGAGCAAATAAAAATTCACAGTATTCACTTTTTTACTTAATATTCATGTTTCAGCAGTGGTCCAATTTTTTCACTTTAAGATTTCTTCCTTTAGAGGATACGATTAGAGGTGCGCCATCAAATTTGGAGATCTCAGTTATAGATCTAGTTTTGTGAATTGCGTTTTTACAAGCATGACAGTTTAGTTGTCATATTGCAGGTGCCCCAAAAAATGTCCCCATGCTTGCAAAGCCGGTAGGGAGGAGCTTTAGTTTTTATAATTTTGTTTGACACTGACGCAGGATTCTTCAACATATAGTTTCATACATCGTTTTGCCAAAATCTACTGAGTTGGTTTTAATTAGTTGGTTTCAATTGGTTTTTTAATTAGGTAGTTAGTTGGTTTTAATTATCTTATATTAATATAGTTAATTTAGCTATTCTGTATCCAACTTTAAAGAAAGTATTCAACAACAAAAATTATACTCAATTAAACAAGAAATTGCGGATTTCTACCACCGCAATCTGCTGAAAATACTACATTACGGATTTCAGAATGCCATTAATGTTGACTTTTCCAAAGCACTAGCATGGGGATTATTTTGTAGATTTTGGTAAGCAAGGTATCACACGTATAATCTTACATCAACGCCAAGCAAAACAAAATTATCGAAGCTAAACGTCCTAGTAAGCAGCTTTGCAAATGTGGTACAATTTCTGAGTCACCCGGTATCAATTTGAAAAAAAAAGTGTTTATGTATTAAGGTTTTAAAACATTTTTAAACTGTTTGATGATTATAATTTCAGGGCAATCCACGGGTAGCAGAGAAATTAAAAGAATTATTGGAGCAATGGGCAGAAGAATTTAAAAATGATGCACAGTTGCTGTATGATTCTTGTCTCATTTTGTTTATGTTTACTTGTAACAATAATGAGATTGACACACTGGTTTCAGAGCGGTTATCCATTGAGAAAATGAAAATGAAACTCTCTCAACTGGAAAATGACAACATCTCCTTCGCAACATTGTTTGTTTTCTTTTTCCAGTTGAGAGAGTTTTGTATCGTTCTCGAGGGATAATCACTTTTAAACTAGTGTGTTAGTTTCACTATTGTTACAAAATTCGCCTCTGTTAGTGAAAATGTTTTGTAGGTAACCATCATTATCTGTCTTACATAGCTATGGCTGTATCTACACCGCAATGCTTGCCAAAAGTCGTTGTTAATTGTACGAAATAAACGTACTATTCTACGTTCTCTGCCGATGGCAATAACGAATAAAATCTCTTCCCCCAAAACGATGCTGTTGTATAACCTGACTGTCTAGCGTTCCAAGACTTTTGGCAAGCATGTAACTTAGTTACAACTGCAACTACGTACTGCTGTATCTACTGATCTTCGTTAGGCCTTGGGAAGTACTTCATCGTGATGTCTGTGCGAAACTCACAGGGAGACATTTTTGAGCAGTCATGGAAGTCGAATGCAAAAAGAAAGGGAATGTTTTTCATTTTTTCTCGGTTCCTTTTTTAGGGAACGCCTCTTTAACATCAAACTGCTCAATGAATCTTCAATGAAAAACCTTACCCCCTGTGAATATTTTCTTTTTTGAATTTGGAAAAATTGAAAACCTGACTGCAGCAAGAGGTGTGGGGGACACTGAAGGAAATTGTGAAAACAAATTGAAAGTTGAGATTTTGATAGAATACCCCGGATAAAATCATAAATATGAAGAGAAATATTTGATGTTTTGTTTGCTGCAGAAGAATATTTATTTTTTAGATTGTAGCGAGACGTTTATATGGATAGTGTTTGTTTTTTAGTATATTGCCACAGTTCTATCGTCAGTTGAAATCTGAAGGAGTAACGTTTGGTTCCAAATCAGATCCAGTGAGTACATTACAGTAATTCTATTTTGTTAGTATTACGTACAAATTTTCAAATAATTCTTTCTATTGTATTTTTGACGATTTCTCAAGAAGAATTCTCGTAACACGTATGGAGGTACGTAGATACGTGTTACGGGGATTCCGCAAGGGTAAAATTCAATGGTAAAACGAACGCTAAGGCAAATGTTTACGATCTTGCAAAACAACGACGTTACGAAATTACGATATTACGATGCTACGAAACAACGATGTTACGATATTACGAAACAACGAAAATTTGTATTTTCACGAAACGACAATGCTACTATATTTACGCAACAGCGTTATGATATTTCGAAACAATGAAATTAAGATATTACGATAACGAAATTTTGATGTGTTGTTTTTTCAAAATTTAATAATTTTCCAGGCTGGTAAATCAAAATCAAGAAGAGATGAACTCGAATTTAAAGAAGACTTAGATTTAGCTATAGGTAAGTGTCAAGTTAATCGTAACCCTGAAAGTTAATCGTAACCCCAAGCGAGTCGTTTATTGAAATCATAAATCCATAAAGTTCCTCAAATTTCTCCACCGATTATCCTTCTATCGTTCTCCTGAACATTTTGAGCCTTTTTAATTTGTAGTTTCTTGATAGCCTCAGTTTCTTGATTTGCAGTTTCTCGTTCACTGCAATGTAAATGAGAGATAAGAATTGCAGGCAAATGTTGAAAGGTGCTTATTTTTAGAAATGTGTTTTCTATTTGCAGCTCTTTCACTTCACGATGAAGCACCAGTTAGCAAGGTATTGTAATCTTTTTTTTAATTTTATTTGTAATTTTATATAATACGAGTTAAGCATTTCAGTTTTAGAAATAGATTTGCCTATGATGATAATGTTTCAGTAGCAGTATATATTGGTATTTCATCGGAATTTTTAAAATAATTTAAGACCTCTGAGACCATTAACATTGCTTTGAAGTTGGCTAATAAGAGATTATAGAACACATCGAAGCTCCCTGACACGCTTTTATTGTTCATGATCTTGAGTATTTCACTGACACATTGTTTTGTTGCTAGGCAAGAGATGAGGCACACAAAGCTTTTTCACACGAGAGTGTTCTATTTTGCATAAAAGCTCATCCATATCATTTGTGCTTTTATATAGCCAATGCATGTGTATTTTTATTTTTTAGGGAACAGCACAGAACCTATATCCAACTGCAAGCAGTGTTTCATCTGGCACCCCAGAGGTATTAATTATGTTTTCATCTTTATTTCACAAATCTTCACGAGACTTTATTTTCTTAGTTGATTTTGAGTGAATTGCTTGCTTGCTTGTGATATCCCTTGCTTAACCATTTCACGTCCGGATTTATTTCCAATAAGCAGGAAAATCCCATCTAAATTTTATTTTTCAGTGGGTAGCACTTGCGTTGAAATATCTGATCTTTATTGAAATTTATGACTGTATTTACCTCCTGAAAACATGAAGTTTTACGTTGTAGTTTTACGTTGTTTGTCAATTGGCCATATTGCCCTTCTGGGGGGGGGGGGGGGGGGTTTAAAAGGTTAATTAAAATATATTTCAGTTGAGC
>JAYJMH010015886.1:0-46558 GCA_036873815.1 Phacellophora camtschatica
ACACCGCTGATTGGAGTAGCAGGCAGTATTACATCATGATTATATCGAGAAAGAAACCTAACGAGGGCGGATGGAAATTCGAATGTTTGAGATAACGGGCAGTAGAGATAGCAGATGTAAATATTATAAATAATTTTAGAGGTTTTCACCAATCTTTATCTGAAGAGCAATTTAAAGTTTCTTCTAAGGGAATTTTTAAGGCAGAACTGGTCAATATAAAGCAGCAATTTATAGGATTAGCTAGCTTGCATTTAGCGTGAGCTATTAGTTAGTTTCAGTAAATTATTTGATGACCTTTTAAGCAGTTTATTGTGTCATTATGTACTAAATAATAAATATTCTAGAACCTAGGTATCAAACTATCATAAGAGTGTCATTTGAATTCGAATATACATTCGTTATATTAGGATATTAATGTTATATTCGTTATATTATTTCAAAAAATCGGTTACAACGTTTGATTTAACCGTATGTCAATTCATGTAAAGATCATACCTACAAGCAGAAATGAGAGAGCGGTGCTTAGGGCGTAGTCATAAAAGAACTTGGTGTGGTCATAGTGCCCTTCAAATGTTGTGCCTCCACCCCACTATTCAAATGCTTCCTACGTCTCTGGTTGTTAGGAAGGATTTAACAGAGATAAAGCACCTGGTGTATGGGACTGCAGCCGATGTTACACACAAAAGGACAAAAAATTCATTCAATCTTTTCACAAGAATATTTTTCAGATACAAAAATACCCCCACAGGCATTATTCTAATGTGGTTTTGTTAGGGTTTTGTGGAGTTGTAAATTAAATATGTGGTGTTGTAAATTCAAATTTGTGGTTCTGTAAAATTTTACCTGAGTTTTATAGTTGATTGATTTTTGAAAAAATGGAGAAAATGTTTGAGTATGTAATTTCAACAGAGCATTAGTATTTGGTTTACGCATATAAGTATTCCGTAGCCGAGAAGGTACTAAATTTTAGACCTAACAAGAATTCAAGCCATTTAGAAAGTTAATTCAAGCCTTAATAAATATGTTATTTTTGAGGGTCTGGAGTTGAATTATTGTTTTTTTTACACCTCCCAAGTTTGCTGGTATTATGATTTGTTAGTAATATTTTTTGTTATATTTTTGTAAATTGTTGTTGTTGTAAATTTGGGAATTAACTGTGGTTTTGCAATTTTTTCCTAGAATAATCCCTGTACCCTCAGGTAGCTACCTAGATTTCTTGGTGGAATGTGTTACTGAAATTGAAATGTGTTTCATTTTGAAACATCACTGGTCACGAGCTCTTTTAGGCCTGTAATTTTTATCATCAAAGAAATCTGGGAACTCGTATAACCGATCACGAAATAAGAACCAATCTATTAGACAATTCCGCAAAAAAATAGTGGCAGGATCTTCTTACCAAGATTCATTGCAATATTGTCTTTGAACGCCTATGAAACTATTAATGACTCGCAAATCGAACGCAATGAGTCATGGTTGCCACCATTTTTTGCGGAATCGAAGAAATCGATTTATCATCAAAGAAACCTAGGAACTTGTATAACCGATCTATTAGACAATTCCGCAAAAAAAATAGTGGCAGGAACTTATTCCCAAGATTCATTGCAATATTGTCTTGTCTATTGAACACCTATTGAACTGTTGATGACTCGCAAATCGAACGCAATGAGTCATGGGAATAATTTCCTTGCCGCCATTTTTTGCGGAACTAGAGAGAGCCGAAGGAGCGGGAGGCTAAATGCATCAATGAATCCGCGCCTGAGGTAAACAAGCTGGCAGAAGATTTTTGTTTGTGTGGAGAAAAAGAGAAATGTCGGAAGTTCTGATGATTCTGACTAGGTAAACATGTCATTTTTACTTGAAAATATTTCCGTATGTCAATATTACTGGTATGATTTCAAAATTATATGATAATTTAATGGAAGATCTGCAGCGATTTGTTGTTGTTGCGCAGTGATCGTTGGCCAAAACTGTCAAAGCTTCAACTGTATCAGCATCCAATTTTTTCAAAATAAAAAAAAACTAAAATTTTTCCTTATGATTTTTGGAAACATCGAGTTTAATACGAGTAATTTTTAAAAGATCTTTGGAACATATTGGAGATATCACTCCTCGAAAACAAGGTGTTTGATTTCCTCCATTTTATTTTCAAACAAGACAGACGCTGTTTGATGCGATCGAACAAATCGAAGTAGTGAAGGCATATTTTCTTTTTGCCAAACTTTTGTTGATTTTACAATAATCTACCGTCGATATGTGTTTTAAGTTTGCTGAGATTTGTTTGTTTAGCAGCAAAAAAAACAAATATAATTCTCCTTGCTTAGCTTTGTTGTCAGCTTTCCACACAGCTTACATATTCTGCTCAATTACTTGAGAACTTTCGCAATTTTTATTTCGCGCCTTTGCTTGCAACCTCGTTTTCAATCTTCGCATCAAACAGCGGATTTCGAATGAATGCACATTTCATATCCCGCGCCTTCGCCGCTCCCTGTCTATTAAACCTGGTCGGTGCTAGATCATCTCTTGATGTATGAGAAATATCTTTCGTTTTTAAAATACACTTTTCAAAATAATTGATTATTGAACGAATTGTTATTCGTCATCTATCTAGAGATGGTGTTGTCCTTATCTGTACTGTATCATTCTCTAGTATCGTATTAAACATAAATTTCAGGTTATGGCAAGCCTAGTATCTACCCATCGTTTTCAAAAGCATACTTAGTTATAAAATTGTATTTATCAACAGTTTAAAGTGTTTTTAAAGATATTTGTCATGCATTTTGTAAGATAATAGACCTCATTTAGGCCACACTAAGAAATTTCCCCTACTATAACGTAGTATCTTCCAATACTGAGAACGGAAAGTTTGGTAGCTCTCCAAAACATTCTGCTCCTTCTGTTTCAGACCAAAAATAGGCAGAGAACAAAGATGGAGGTTTGTTTTCTCAATCTTCTTCTCATTAATAAAAATATATTATAAAAATCATCTATAAATTTGAAATTCAAAATTGCTCATTCATCAAGTCCAAATGTTCCAAGTCTGACGAATTCAAAAACTCAACATGTCCATTCACATGGGGCATTCTGTGACCCACCTCTTGCTGGCTGAAAGATTTTCCGATCAAAGAAGCAATTGCTGACGTCATACTCCCTCGTTGCTCCTCAGGCCCCTCAGGTCGCGCATTGCCTCTCTGAGCCAGATATTTGGCTAATATTTTTGCACCGTCGTCACCAGGTGTGCCAAAAACGTCAGCTCCAAATGACTGGTGAATTTGTTGCGCGATTAATTGGCCGTCAATTGCAGTGTTATTCCTCAAATTAGCCTGTTGTTGTTGTGTTATATTTTGATCGTTATGAAACTGTGTTGCGTTTATATTCATTCCTAAACCGTGTGTCTGCTTGGCCGCATTAATAATATTAAAATCTATGTTGTTTTGCTTCATGCCGAGAAGCCCTTGTTGCTGTTCGCTATGGCCTAAAATGTCAAAATTGTTTCCGTTACTTTCTTGCTCGGAAACGTTCTCGTCCAAATGGCTTTTGTGATCAAACTGGACAAAATTCATGGCATTGTTTCCCTGTGAATTTACCATCGGCATCCCGAAACTTGGTTGTTGATTACTCGAAGTAATCACGTGATTCTGCGATGTTGTTACTATGCCATTATGATCATCGAAAAATTGATGTGGCCTCTTAGTGGCCATGTCTCGCTGAGCCATCAAATGTTCGACCTCGTTTACATTTTGACCAATAAGATGATGCCCTGACGTGACTGGCGCGTTCGAGGCGTGTGATATACCTAGCGTCCAAGCAAAGTCGCGATCAGTGCTGACGTCATGATCATGATTGACAGCCCCGTGTTCAGCTATGTGTTGTAAAGGGAAATTTCGCTCCAAATCAAGCATTTCGAGCCCCTCGTCAAAACTGAATATGTTCTTTTCTATGTCTTTTAGATTTGCCGAAGTTAGGCCTAAAATTTTACTTGGCGTGTCTGTGATATTGGGATCCCTGGTGGCTTTTTCACAGTCTAAGAAATCTACCGTTTCCTGTTTAACGCTTAGTTCAAATTCATTTTTACTCAGTCCGACTTGGTTTTCTAATAAATCTTCATAATTTTGTGATGAATTTTCCAGTAACGGTATTTTTGATTTTTCCGAAATCTCCTCTGACGACAGGTTCAAATTCTTTTCTTCTATTGTTTCAACTCGTTTCGTTCTATTGAATTCAGACAATACGTCGGCCTGGTGGTCACTGAATTCTTCAAATGTCCCACCTGTCTCCCTCTTGGGACCCCGGTTATTTAATTCAGATTCCTTCTGACCTCCCACAGGTGCTTCGAGACACGTCCCATTGTCATCTAAGTGGGTGTATGTTCTATATTGAAAACTTTTCCCCCGAACTATCTGGCGATTCTTGAACCGTTTTCTTAATTCTTTTTCACGACGCGAAATCTTCTTCAATGCTGGCACAAACGCTTCCCTGAAAGACGGCAGGCGCGCTGACGAATCAAAAGTGTAATCGACGAATATGCTGTTTTTCGGCGGCGTATCTTCGTTTGCACTTCCTTCCACCTCAATGATTTCTTTTCCACTTTCTGGGTCTAATTTTCTTTTTTTCACCGCGCATATAGGCTTGAGCGGAGACAAATTTGAAAAATTTACATCTAATTCAAGATTGCGTTTCGTGGCCGTTTTCACTTCGCTGATTTTGGCCGTCGGCACGATTTGATCTCCTTTGCTTTCCTCGCCCTTACTCACAAGACAAGAAAGATCAATCTCGCCTGTTGCGTCAAAATCCAAAGCTTGTAAAGTTTCTTCCTCCTTGATAACCGTTCCGTGGTCTTCGGCAACGATTTCCGATCGAATATCAGGCTCTTTCATAAAACTGTCCAGGACATTTTCGTCAACATTCTCTTTCTCTTCGTCTTTGCTGTCACCGTTAAAAAGTCGCGATGACTTAAACATGTTATCCACCGCCTTGGTCCATAATGCATCAACATCCAAGTCTGCTTTAGCTTCGACATGATGTTCAGTACTCTCCGAAGGCAAAAAAAATTTAAAATTCGTCGATAAAAAATCGCTAGGACTGTGGTGGCAAAGTTGCCCTGTCGTGTGCAAGTCAAACGGTTCAAGAATTATGCTCTCTACCTCTTCCATTTCCATACTGCAAGAAAAATCACCAAGTCTACAGTAACCTCTGAGATTTTTCTCTGCTTCAGAAAAATTTATCGATCCTTATTGTCCGAAAGAATTCAGAGAACTGAGATTTTTTCAATTGTTTTTACGAGATTCGAATTCCTATTGTTAATAACACTATTGTACTAGCAGCTCTGGCTGGTACTTTATTTAAAGTTATGTGTCAAACATTCTGAATACCACGTGGATACCAAACCTGTTGTGAACCGGGAACCACCTATGATGGCCCTGCGCAGCAACTTCTGAGCACTGGCCTTTCTTCTGTTATCACTGCACATTTTTCACAAAAACACGGAGTCAGAGCAACATTACGGCAGCATATTACAGACGGGAGGAAGGTTGAAGAAAACAAAGGAAAATTATGTGCCACAATCAAACCATGCCTATTTCCATTGTTTTATGAAGAAGGTTTCTGAAGATCAAATTTTACCCTCAGAGGAAGGTTGGTAACTTTTCTGGACTCTAGTGACTCAGTTTCACTGGGCCTCTTACGAATTTGAAAAATTATGTCATACTACATGTCCCACGCTCCTTCGCAGCGTGTTTTGGTTCCATTTTATGAGAATTGGTAATAAAAATAATACTTACACACCCCCGGGAAAATTTGGAAATATCGCGAACCTTTAAATTCAATCTATTTTGCGATGTATTTTCGTGGGTGAATCGCTTCGTCTTTTTGCGAATCTCACAATGCACAATGGTTTTATTTGTGAGTCTGTAGCCTCTCATTATTCCAAATTCATTTTATTCCAAATTCATTCCATTATTCAATTTTGAAAGACGATGCGAAGGAGCGTGCTACATGCCCTTCCTTAAACATGGTTTTGCAATAAGACTAGGTACAAATTAATTTATGGAATAAATTATAGCTTCAAAGGCCATAAGTTGTATTTCAATTACTTAAAATAAAATAGAATTTATCAATGCACGATTTTCGTTTACCAGTGCACATTTTTTACTTATTACTGCAAAAAATTGTTATTATAGTATCTTAAAATGAGGCCTTTCTTCATATCAACTTGCTATTTCAATTTTTTCGAGTTAGGGTTGCCCCCGGGGGTATACCCTAATATGTGGGTACGGATATGTGCCGCCGATATGGATGGGCCTGAAGGCAGTAAATTCTCTAAATATTGGTGTGATTTTTAGCAAAAATACCTTAATGTTGGGTTAGATATTAAAAATTTCCTTAATGTTGGGTGATTTGAATTGAAGCACATCATTAATGATGGGTATACACAAATATTTGAGCAATAAGGATTGGTGGGTTTCTAAAATTTAAACCATGGGACATGCACCCCTCCCCCCGGGTATTTTGCATTAAAATAAGGCCTTTCTTCACATCAAGCAGATGTATCCAGTTTTTCGTGTCAAGGCTGCCGTTATGGAAATTAATCAAAATTTTGCTGTTAAAAAAAAGAGGTGTTGCATTTTTCATCTTTCATCAAATGTTCTGCAAACAAATTTGGTTTAAGTGATTTTTCCATTTTCATTCACATTTTTGTCAAATTAATGCTGTAAAGTTTTGAAATTCGCTCAACATAAAATCTATGTATCTATGTGTTGCTAAATATTTTATAATCCCTGTGGCCCCTTTGAGAAAAGGGACCACATGTATGCAACGCGAAACAATCAGAATTCAGTGAAATTACCCAAAATGAAGCCAGAGACTGGACGTAAAAGATTATATTTTTTAGCTGCTAAAACGTTTAATGCTTTACCGCCCGAAGTTAAAACGTTAAAACATAGAACTGTTTTTAGGGAAGCACTAGATGAATATTGTAAATAGGCGTCAACTATATTTTTAATAACACTGTGACTGTAAATTTGAAACATTTTATGGTTTTTTTTTTAATTTAACCTTGAGGAACATGACTTTTATTTTAACCTTGAGGAGCGATAACAGTGATTATTGGGCTTGCAAACACTGCTAGTATTTGACAAAAAGGCATGTAGAGATGGAAACATTTGGTTGTATAATTGTAGAAAGGCAATACCCTGGTTCCTCTTTCTGAGGTTTTGTATTCAGAAGATCCGAAAACTGGTTGAACAGGGGCTCTAGACCTTTTTCGATACTCTAGGATAAAAATGGATGAAATTCGCTGTCTTCCGACAACAAAAGAGCAGTTATCTCATGCTGATTGCATATGCTCATCAGTTAAGGTACCAGTTCAATACAAAAACCGGGAAATGTTGACAACAAAGCAACATTGGAATGTGGAAATTAAACTATTCGTCTTCTATCGTCTTGTGGAGAGCCACTTAACCTAACAGACACCTGCGTACAAAGGACACATCCTAATAACGGACACATTGCCGCTTTTCTGAATTTCAGCTATGTGGTCAAATCCATACTAATTAAGCCACCAATTAACGAACACCCCCCAACAACGGAGAGAAACTTTCGTCCTAAAGGTGTCCGCTTTATGGAAGTTTCACTGTATTATTTTTGTCGCCGAAAAAAGTTTGCGAAAATCTAACAACCATTTTTCGCAAGAATTGATCAACCCTTTCACCCCGGGAAGGGCCATAGGGCCAATTGCTAAACAACTCAAAATGTTATAGTTTCCGGAGGTAAATGAAGAGAGAACTTTATGTTAATTTTGGATATTTCAACGTAAGTTCATGCCTTGAATTAGGTTGGTGTGCTACCCCCTGAAAAATGAAGCTTACATAGGATTTTCCGGTTAATTGGAAATAAATCCGGGCGTGAAAGGGTTTAAGTGAAACAGTTCATGTCTCCTTACCCCTAGACTTGCTCCAAGTCTAATTCGTTTCGTTAATCAGTAAAAATAAAACTCTCCTCCGCAGGGTATATTTTCCTCCGCAATGACATATCTTTTATTTTTACTGATTGACGAAACGAAATAGACTTGGAGCAAGTTCATGTCTCCTTACCCCTAGAATTGCTCCAAGTCTATTTCGTTTCGTTAATCAGTAAAAATGAAACCCTCCTCCGCAGGTATCTTTCCTCCGCAGACTTGGAGCCAGTTTACCTTACCCCTAAAACAGTTGATCCTTCAATTACTAACCAGGTCCGGGAGGGGGGGGGGGTACATGTGCCACGGTCGGACGGAGGAGTGCTGCTGAGATTTTATAAATCCATCCCTTTTTAATGTTTTTCGTGTATACCCAACATTAATGTTGTGTTTCATTTCAAATCAACCAATATTAAGGACACTTTTTAATATCTAACCCAAAAATTAGGAATTTTTGCTAAAAATCATACCCACGTTTAGTGAATTTACTGCCTTCAAACCAATCCATAGCGGCGGCACATACCCGTACGCATACGTTAGGGTGTACCCCCCTCCTCCCCCCCCCCCGGGAACCAGGGATTAATGAGTAACATCAGCGTAAAAGACTTAAAAATGCAACGAAATAATAGCCAGCGAGGCCAAACATCATGGTATAAAAATTACATTGGTTTATTAAATTTTAAAAACGTATCTATCTAACCGTTCGGTCATACAGACCTTAATGGCTACTGTTAACCAGTTAACCACCACAGGTATGAATATTTACGACCCGCGAAAGGTTAGGACTATCTTCTTACAAATAAAAACTATCTTCTTGCAAAAGGTTAGAACTATCTTCTAGCGTAAATATACGAATGAACTATACTATAGCAAATAATTTCATAATAGGTTAATTACATCTATATCATCTCTGAAATTATTGATTTATCGTGATATAAAAATCGGACATATAAAAGCTTGCGTAAAAAATCTAATGTAAAACAGCTTCCTTTTACCTTTCTGAAAAATCAGCACTCCTCTATCGGCCATGGGTGGTATCGCATTGGTTATTTAGACTTTCGGGTCTATGTCCATGTGTTTTCTGTTTTTATTAGTTTTACTTTTCTTTTTATAAAAATTGACAGGTTTCCGTGGATGAAGAATTTAAAATAAAACGACAAGGAAATGTCTTAATTCTATTTTGAGTCCCTACAGACTCTTAAACAAACTTGTTTGTTTCTTGGCCTAACTTCTTATAAATTGCACAATCCGACCTATGAATTGCCCAATCAGACGAACAAATTCGGGAATGAAAATCATACAATGCCCAATCAGAAAATGATTTTCGCAATTTTGTATTCCATTTATTGCGCAATCAGGCCTATTAAATGCGCAATCAGCCAGATAAATTACATAATCAGACCCATAAACGGTTGCATTCAAGCACAGACAGTGCACAATGAGGCCCATGAATTGTGCAATCCAACCCATGAATTTCGCAATCCAACCCATGAATTGCGCAGAAGAACTCATAAATTTCTCAGTTGAACTCATAAATTGCGCAGTCCAACCCATGAATTTCGCAGTCCAACCCATGAATTTCGCAATCCAACCCATAAATTGCGCAGTAGAACTCATAAATTGCGCAGTAGAACTCATAAATTGCGCAGTACAACTCATTAATTGCGCAGTCCAACCCATGAATTTCGCAGTCCAACCCATGAATTGCACAGTAGAACTAATAAATTGTGCAATCGTATATTTACTCGTTCAGTCATCTTCTGTTGAAATTCCAACTGTTTTGATCTGCAGTTGCTTTGAGTCCACGAGAATAAGTTCACTTCCATCGTGATTTCGAACGTGTTTTCTCAACGAGCTTGGATGTGAATAGGTTTTTCCACAGCCGTGTATGATACAGGTGTATGGTTTGTCGCATAAATGAACATGCATGTGTTTCTTTCGATCACTCGAGTTTGCAAACCGTCTCGTACAGCCATCCACCTGACAAACAAATGGTTTTTCGCCTGGAATAAAAACGTCGAGCATCGATAAATAATTACTCTATAAACGTTAGTTGAATTCTCAATTTTGTTCCGAGGAATAATTTTATCATGCACTTTACGATGGCCCCCTATAGACATGCATTACAATAGTCCCTGCTTCCCTGTGTTTTCTGTTGACGCAACTTCCGTCAACAGGGACTCATGATCGGCATACAGCCAGAAAACGGTGTTAGGTCACAGCCGAGATAATCACAAACACCATCTCCAGACATATGACAAATAACAATTGAAAATTTTACTCTTAAAAAGTCATTTCGAAATGGTCATTTTTAGAACGAATAATATTTGTCATATATCTGGAGTTGGTGTGTGTCATTATCTGGCCTATGATCTAGCACCAAGACAAGAAAACTTGAATTGGATACTCCAACCGAGGTTGGCTGAAACGAGGCTTCAATTCAATTTAATACCTGTAAACATCATATTTTTACAAATTGTATTATTTAATGTTTATTTAGATTATTTTTAGGAAAATGATATTTTTCATAATCTAGAGATTTGTGGGTTTCATGATCTTGACTATGATCTAACACAGATTGACTGTTCAATTTTTCTTTATCTTGTAATGCAGTTTTACAATTTAGCATCATTTATTAGTATATTAGATACTGTATGTAGTATTAAATTGTAAACTTCTAAACCTCTCGTGGGTGATGAATTAATAAAATGGAAAAAAAACTATGATTTAACACAGATCGACTTTCATCAAACACAGATCGACTATGATCTAACACAGATCCAAAAAGTGCTAACCTGTATGAGTGCGTTTATGAATTTTCAGATTCTCCGACCTCGCAAACCGCTTTCCGCATCCGGCAAATGAGCAATGAAAAGGCTTCTCGCCAGTGTGCACACGAATATGATTAACCAACTTGTACTTTGCCTTGAACGGTACGCTATTCCGTGAACATTCTTTCCAGCGGCAATAATGCAGTTCCGTTGTGCTCGGTCCGGTATTACTCAAATGGTCCTCTGCGATGTGATAAACAATTTGCTCAACCGAAGTGAACTGCCGAGAACAGACTGTTTCGATTAAACGCTTCCCGTCATCTTTGAAAACCTCCACCTTCGTTGCCCAACGGCAAACGAGAGGTTCTTGCCGCATATATTGCTCCGGACGCGTGTACGCAGCAAGAACAGGATTCGACATAGGATCAAGTCTAGTTTCCGTCACACCAGAATTCTGCGTTTCAACCGTTGTTGAGTTTAAACCCGGTGGCACTACCCATGCAACATTTTTGTTCCGGTCTTTATCTTGGCCCACAAAAAAGCCTTGTTGTTGTCCTTGCTTGTTTATCCATGATGGTGACGTCATTGCCGGTATCGGACTGTTAGGATGGAAATACCCAGCAATTGCTCCCTGCTTCATAACTTGTTCTAACCATGCTGCGTGTTGCTGCTGTGCCTCGTTACTTATAGACAAAACGGGGGTTCCATCTTTCATTAAACCTGTCACAGCTTTGCCTCCAGCGTCAACCCACGTAACAGCGCTAGGTCCCTCCGCAGTATTCACAGTTTGCTCCTGCGGCTGTGGTTGCGGTTGCTGTTCTGAAACGATTGCTTCCATTTCAACATCCTGGCTAGAGGCATGGGAAATACGACCCTCTTCTACATGGGCAATGGAATCATTTATATTTTCATTGTCATGTTCTTTTTCCAAGGCATCTCTTGGACTCGTTTGTTGTCGTGTGTCTTTTTGAGTAGTTATGGCTTCATGGCTCTTCTGTGTATTTGTTGTTTCTGTTGTGATTGGAGCCGTAAAGCCATATTCCGGTCTTATTCCCGCTGTAACAGCAGATGTCTGTAAGCCTAATTCTGACTCAACTTGACTTGTTGATTGTGCCTTTTCTTGTCTCGGTTGATTGATAATCGCTACCTGAGGTTGTTGTACGTTAATCTGAGGTTGAATTTGTGGTTGTTGGGGAACGAAATTTGAGTGCACTGGTATGAGGTATTGTCCATTTGAATACTGTATTGTTCCAGGAGGAATCGTGAAACAATTTTGTGGAAGTGAATATGGGCTATAAATATATGGAATACTCTGTTGTAAATACTGAAGCATTTGCTGTGGGTTTTGGTGCAAAGCAGTAGGCAACACTGGCCGGCCTAATGCATCTAAAGTTTGGATGTGGTGAATAAATGGATACATGTGCGGTGAGAATGGGCAATAAGGACTAGTACGTGGTATATTTAGTGGAACCATGCCATGTTGTTGCTGTTCTTGTTGTTGTTGTTGTGCAGAAACCTGTGAATCATCAACTTGTGCTGAACTCTGCACTGTCAATTGCTGGGATTGTTCTTTCGTTGTTGTCACTTGTGTTGTGGGTAAGTTTAAAATAACTCCAGAATGTTTACTTCCACTATTTACGTGATCATTTTCTGTATGCAGGGATCTGTGAACTTGGCTCTCTTCAGTCGCCTTTCTCTGCTCGTCATCCTTTTCCGTTCTCTCACACCCTAATGTCAGATCAAATTTATGAAACAAACTCTGCTCAAGCGGCCCAACTCTCGACTGCTCTTGAAAAATCGGAGCGGTTTTAGAAAAATTCACCAGCTCTGACAAACTCGGCAGAGACACGACAGGATGAGCTTCGTTGTCGTCTATGACGTTATTAGTTTCCAAGCCCTTGCAAAACAACAACCTGTTATCCCTGTGACGACTTCCTTTCTCTGAAACCGTGTCCTCACGGGCTCTTACGTCTTCTTCCGGAAAATTATTTGGCTTCGTAAGGAAAGGTTCGTTTCCAAACAAATCAATATCATAATCTTTATTTTTTTCTCTGATCAGCTTCTCAGTATCAACATTTGGGAGTTTTGCAAATGAATAAGCAGCGCGTTTATTTTCCTTCCCAAGTAACGTTGATGTCAGTGATGAAACACTGGATTGTTTTTTGTTACCGACAACGTCTGGCACGGAAAAATCATGATTCATTTCTTTGTTATTTCCACTTTCAGCAGTCCCATTTTTATTTCCAGCCAATCCTCTCTCATTGTTTTCGTCATAGTAAAGCAGCCTGAATGAATTTCCTTCATCTCGTAAAGAACTTCTTTGCGGTCCTTCAGTCAAACTCAGGAAATTCTCCACAGTAAAATTCGTAACCTGGCTAAAATTCCTGGCAGCGGTTCCTCTTGATTTATTTTGATTTTCACCACCCAAGCCTTCGCTTTCATTGACTCGACCATTTTCATCATATCCATCCGTATCGTTTCCCTCTTGTCGATTAAAAACTCTGCTAGGGATGTCGAAAACATCAGCCCTTGACAGTGGATGAAAACGAGCCGGAGCTTGCCGGGTTTCAGGTTCGCTTTCATCGTCATCGCTGACTACTTTGGTTGCTTTCCTTCTTTCATTTATTTCATGTTGTTCCATTGTTTTTCTTTAGCTTTTATACTGAAAACCAAGCCACTAACAGTTTGATACTAAACGAAGAGGCATTCCCCTTCAATTTCTTGCAGAGAATATCACCGCAACTTTCACATTTTCACACTGTGAATTGCCCTGTTTTCAATTCTCACGGCGTGAACCTTCGTTGCTCTCTGAACGGCAGGAAATTCCATGACTGCACAGATATAATGGGGGGAGCCAGTGTGTCAACACAGTTAAGAATTCCATTCTCTTTTTGTTTTGTAAACCGCAGTAGGTTTTCACTTGATTATTAGTTCCGCTGTATCTTCGCACCGCAACAGTTCAGGTGACATGAACCAGACATGTCAAGCGTTGTTGGCGAGAAAGATTTTTTTCATCTGTGGTGGGTCAAACTTTTCACAAATAACTGCGAACTTAACAGCGAACAAGCACCGTGTTTTCTTCCCAACGCAACGCCGCGTCAATCGTTTAGGAAATTTGATGAGGGGCATATGCATTCTTCTTGTGATTAGAGGCTAGTATTTTTCAATAGGTCGCTGGTGGTAGTTGTCATCATACAACTTCCGTTTTTCCATTGCTAAAACTAAGATGTGCTTGTTGCATTTATTCTTCTAAGCATTAAAATTGATCTAATTGCATAAAAAATGTTCTAAAGCGCGTAGCATAAGTTAGAGTAATTAAAAAATGGGTAAAAAGGAAACGTTTTCAAGCTTAGGCCATCGTCATAAAATGTTATCAAAAGTTGCAAAATTGATTGTGCCACAATACTCTCCTCCGCAGAGGCTAAACGAACACTTCAAAGGAACCAATCAAACGAGGAGAAACGAACACATCCAACGAACAAAATGTAGCCAATTTTTCCATTTCCATAAACATTTTCGTAAAAATTATAATCACATGCAGATTTAAATTTGTGAGAGCTTCGACAGTAAAATGACATAGGTAAGACGAAAACTTCCTACATACATTAATAATCCTATAATCAAATTTCCCTTATGAAATTTATGTAAAATTAATAATTTTTCACTGCGGACGTAGGAAATTACTTTCGTATGCAGGATAATAAAAACGAAATGAAACGAAACGAAATGAAAACGAAATTAAACGAAACGAAACGAAATGAAAACGAAATGAAAACGAAATGAAAACGAAATATTTCAGCATGGATTTGTTCTTATTTTTCCAGAATGGTTTTTACAAGCTGGTTTTTACAAACTGGTTTTTACAAACTGGTTTTTGCAAACTAGTTTTTGCAAACTGGTTCTTACAAACTGGCTATCCCCACCCTTCTCAAACACATCTTTAAAGTATGTTTCAAGTAAAGTGTATAACCCTAGCCTGCGTGCAGACTCGACTGATTCCTTTAAAAAGAGTTTAGTTGAATGAAACATTTCAGGTTCCTACTGGAGGAAGAACCTGAGATTTTTCATTCAACAAAATTCTTCAGAAAAGGGACCAGTTAAGTCTGCACGCATGCTAGTATAACACCTGCATACGTAAGTAATTTATGCATACCCCTGCATACGTAAGTAATTTATGCATACCCAGTAATTTATTTAATAATTTATGAGATACACAGAACCCAAAATCTCAGCATGCCGTTCTTATAAAAAGGTTGTTCTTATCAAAGAACGTGTACAGTAAAAACCCGCTTATAAGAAACACACTTTTAAGAACTTCCAGGCTGATTTTTTAGAGAGAACAATAGATAAAACAATAGCCTATTGTTTACGAAACAATACCCTGGATGAAAAATCTTGTTTCTTTTATGCGGGTTTTTACTGTATTGCAAATCTCAATGCTCATTAAGAGGAAACAATTCCAAGCTCAGTGTTCTGCTTGGTTTTTCAAGGTTTTTGAATAATTCCGCCGTTCTTTGTGAACGGTTTCTTATGAAAAACATGTGATAAGGCCCTGACTCCTAATCGGTAAACATAATAACATTTATCCTATGTTTTGGAAAAATCCTGTTTGTTTATATTTTTTTCGAATTAACTAGTATTTGTACGCGCTTTAAATGATTACAAAGGGGCCCGAACCGCGGCCGATGATAACATTTTCAATGGCTTTATGTATGAATTCCTGTGGATGAACATAAACATAGGAGAGGTTACTTTGTGTTGATATTTTCAATTTTAAATATGACCATGTCGGCGATACAAATTGTTTCAAAAAACTAATTTTCTTTATTCAAGTTCTCTTCAGATTACTTTTCCGTTTTAATAAAGCTGACAAGCATAATTTCGCTTTTGAAGATTGCAAGGCCAGTGAAAATTAAGGAAAGGAGGGGGGAGTAGCCTATTCCAATTTTTACCATTTTTTGCTGAGAATACATAGCGACGACCCCAATTTTTTTGTCCAGCCCACCCTAATTTTTTATTATAGTTCCTCACTGCTTTACATTAAAGTTCCCCACTGCTTTATAAGCACCCTGGGTACCAGGCTTATAAGTACCCTGGGTACTTTATAAGGAGCTCAAATAATCTTGAAAGGCTACCAAACGACCCTCACATACCCACGAAGACCCGGTGGGGAGTAGTTCACCCTAATATTTGGGTACGAGCATGTACAGCCGATATGGATGGGTTTGAAGGCAGTAAATTCTCGAAACATGGATATGAGTTTTAGTAAAAATGCTTGAATGGTGGGTTAGATATTAAAAACTGTCTTTAATGTTGGGTGGGTATATGAAATCTCAGCGACACACCCCCTGGGTTCCTCTCTCCCCGAACGATTGCGTTTTGTGCAAATAATTTTAATTTTCACAACTTCATTGAAGTTCCGCATCGCTTTATCAGGAACTCAATAATACAATGACGGATCGAGAACTCGTTTGAACATATTTCGTGACGACGAATTGAGCACATTGTGCGGTATTTTTCATGAAATTAATGGTTTTTCATATTAAAAAAAAGAAAAGTTCCTCTGAAACGTGATTTTAAAATGTCAGAAAAGGTTCTATTCTTAGTTGCCACTTCTGAAGTGCGCGACAAAAAAGATTTGATTAAATTTGGTTCGCTCTCAATATTAAAGCTTCGAAGAGATGCGTAAAGCAGATGTGTGAAGCATGAACATTAAGAAACGTGAGTTTTTATTCTCCCTTGTGCCCATGTACCCGTGATTGTGCGAGTGTGTCTCTGTACCCGTGATGTATATGTCTGACTTAGCAGAAGAAAAGTTATTTTTTCTCATTCTCTTTCTAAACCTTCACGGGTACAGGGACACTGGAATAACTCAAAAATTCATGTTTCTTAATGCCCATCCTCGAAGCTGAACAAAAAAGAGTTTTTGATTAAATGTTTTGATTAAATTAAATTGTGTCGCAAGGATTTCCCTAACAAGGGGCTAGTTTCACCCACAGGGGGGCTAATCATTGTACAGGAAAAATTTAATACTTTCTATTGAAAATTCCCCGCCAGACGATTAGTTTTCCCCCGAAGGAGGGACTAGCATTCTTCGATCAGGCCCGATCACGTCTGGTTGGAACCAAGAATACGAAATAGCAAAATTTCTTGTAATTTCTGTATCAGTCATTTATTTAGTATTTGTAAAATTATTACAACTTTCACAATATTTACAATCGTTTTGTGGAATCAACAATAGTTATCAAAAATCTAAACGCGATCTCTAATCAGCTATACGTTCTTTTATAAGAAACCTGGCTATAAAGACTTCACTAATGTAAGTTTGTCCATCAATATCACTAAGCATCGTGCGATCTTGGCTAAAAAATTCAAAAATTTCTTTACGATTTTTTACTCACTAGAAAAAATTTCTAAAATTTTCGACGGTTTCAACGGTGAGTTCTTTTAAAATGGTTTCTTATAAAAAAAGCGTGTGTGATTGGTACGATCTACATACTATCCAAGAATATTTTTATGACCGCAGTCAACTTTTATTCCTACCCCCGAGAAGTGTTATACAGATCATTACAAGTATTTACAAAATGAAACACTGTAAAGGGGGTAAGCAGACACGTATTACAAATATTACAGTGAAAACCCACTGCTTCGAAACTATAGCTAGGTATCTGCAGGCTAATTCATCGGCAAAAAGGCAACGTATCAATACAACGTAAAATGTCATATTTCTCAAGAGGTAAACGCAATTTTTTTTAGGTATTTCAATTCATAATGAAACTTTAGCCTTTACGAACATAAGTTGGTTTCCGTGTGGAAGATGATTACCTTAAGAAACGTAATTAGCGCACGATAATAATTAACGTGTGTTATATCAACGTGCGTTAAATCAACGTGCGTTAAATTAATGTGAATTTTAGAAAAAATGCATTTTGGGTCTGACGTTAATTAATGAGAATTCTAACTTTTTTCAAAGTTTATTCGCAAAAGTTGGAAAATATTGGCGAAATTCCCTGTATTTAGGGACAGTGCAAAATAAAACCTCAAATTTGCTCGAAAATGATTGATCTAGTCTTTAGGGTAGATACTATACATAGCCATGGTATCAAATTTAAAAATTTTAAAAATTCAGATTTTGTACCAGATGAAGTTTGGCTATACGGGGCGCACACATTTGTTTAAAAATTGTTGACGGGGCACTAAGTTTTTTTAGCATTTTATGACAACGAGGCTTTCACCTTTTAAACATTTATTTTCGGGTCTGTACAGGCCCTGTTGTAAAATAAATGTTGCACTATCCCTTAAAACAAAACAAAAAACTTTTCGGTGTGAGGTATCCTAAAATGAAATAAATTCAAGTAACCGTTGTCTCCACCTTGGCAGCCATACCCCCCCCCACCTTCAAATTTTATACAAAAAATATTTGAAAACGCTAAAATGATAAATATCAAGGGCCACAAAATTTTTTTCAAAGGCGTCTAAATTCGAATGCGTGTTGCTAAACAACGTTAAACATCATTTTTCAGGAGGTAAGTGCGGATAAAACTTGTGTTACCCCCTGGAAAATGAAAATTATGCGGGATTCCCCAGTTAATTGGAAATAAATCAGGGAGTAAACGGGTCAGGAAACGTGTAAACAATAAGTACAAATAAACGTATCAAAATTAGCTGAACAACAAATGCTGTACAAATTAAATAACTTTCTAAAAATAAATTTGAAATAATTTTTGCAACGCAGTGTTATTAAATAAACAGGAAAAAGTCCAGAAATTCGGATCGGTAAAAAAGTTCCTTCACGGAAAAGGAAAGGATAATAAATCTAAAATAAAACATGAATTTTTTACAGTTTTTCTCTTTAAGGCTGCCAATATTTTCTCTTGGTGTCTGCTTTTAGCATTTTGCTGATGATTAAACATTCTTTTCAAAGTGTCATCTTTTAATATATATATATATATCTTCTGAGAAACAGAACGGTCTTATTGTCCGGCATCCCTTAGTCCGGTATTTTGCATTCTTTATGGTGAAAAGATTGTTCGAATACAGATATAAATGATGTACAAATGTTGTCATGCATAAAGTTTCAAAAAAACCATCTCTCCCAGGACGATATACTTGGAGTCATCTTGTCCTTTCTATCTGGTCCAACGTGTCTCTCTTAAGAACACGCCATCAGCCAGATCTTACATTTGCAACTGCGATGCTCGCGCGCAAATGCTTAACGTTGTCTTGACACGCGTGCCTCCGTTTAACTTCGCCTTGAGTAAAGATCTCGAATATCTTAACCTGCGCGAAATTTCGGGTAATTCAACAGCTCCATTGTTATTCTGAGCATCAGCAATTTGATTCCGTTGAAGTCAGCTGCGCACCAGTAGTATCTAGTTCTTCAATTTTGGTCTTTCCGCGCGCATTTTGCGACAGTCTTAAAAGTTCCGCTTTAATCGCGCGTATTAGTGGCTGCGGTGTCTCACCATATCCGATGCTATCGAACGGCGAAGGGTTCATGTCAATTGATGAGTGTCTTGCGTACGGATGTTTCGGCGTTGACACGATTGGAGTTGATTTCATGCGGAAAGATTCATTCATTGGTGATTCCATTGTATTGAAGAGCTGCAAGAAGAAAATTACTCAATCACTAAAACATTTAATCACTAAAACATTTAATTACTTAATCATTCAATCACTCAATCAACAGTAATCAGTGTATTGATCATGCAGTTAAACCCCGCTACCTTAAACTCTCAAGTGGAATGAAAATGTCTTCGAGAAAGCGAGTTTAGAGATGAATGAAGTAGAATGTAATTCTCATGGGATAGACAAAACCGAAACTAAATAAACATTGAAAGCTCTTGCAGCCGCATCTTCATTTATCATTCTTATGATAACTTTTTAGTGAAGCTAAATTCTAAACTCCTAAGCCAATATTCGATCATGAGTGATGGGAAACAGTTATTTTGGTCAGATTAGCGTCTGCTGGGTCAACCGTCAAATGGCTAAAGAATAACAGGAAGCCGCTCTCAAAGAATTGCGGCTAAAATAATATCAAAAACCGCAACCTATGACCACACTATTTTCCAAATGCACAAAATAAATATTTCATACAGCTGATAATTCAAGTTGGCCAATAACTTTACCGGACAAAACGTAGATTGAAACCTCAGATGATTTAATAAAGGTCAAAGAATTAACTGCCCATATAATTAGCCGATCTATCTCCAGGAAGAAATAGAGTATATATATTCTATATTCATTAATCGATCTTGCAAGAAAAATACAACTGAAGTGGCACCCAAATGTCAAGATTTGAAAAATGTGCCAGAAATGACCTTTCAGGGGGCAACATTATAATTTTACAAAGTTACTTACAGGTGCAGCACTATCATTGATGTCATCACGCAAAACCTCTGCGGTGTATGGGCTCCAAATTACTCCACCCTGCGAAGGACAAATTTGAAATAGTTAATAATAATAATGATAATAATATGCATGTTTACATATACAGGGTAAAACCTTATCGGTACGAGAAATAGAAAGTACTGTTATAATTGAACAAGAGCCATGATCATTAAGTTTTGCCTAGACTTGCTCCAAGTCTATTTCGTGCCAAATCACAAATTTTATTTCGTACTCAATATATCGAGGAAGTGCCATATCGAGGGAATGCTATGAAAGTACTCAGCGAGTTATTGCTATTTCGCTGAGTACTTTCATGGCATTCCCTGTACTTGCTACAAGTCTCGCTCTTGATCAATAAACAAACGAATCTCCCTTTCCCCTCCCGTTCGTTTATTGATCAAGAGCGAGACTTGTAGCAAGTCCAGGCATTCCCTCGATATGGCATTTCCTCGATATATTGAGTACGAAATAAAAATTTGTTATTTGGAACGAAAGACTTGGGGCAAGTTAACTCCAATGAAGAAAGGCATATTTTGTAACAATATGATGTGCCAATTTCACTATTCTTACAAAATATGTCCTTGTTACTCCAATGCACATTCGATTTGTCTTGATTTCATTGGATTTTATTTGATTTGATTTGGTTAATATACGTACCATGCTATCCGCTTGCTGTTGAACTGGAGTAATATAAACAGGATGCTCGGTCGCAGCTTGTTGGTATGGATATGAGACGGGCACACTTGGTCTTGCATACGCCGAATGAGATTGTTTTTGGCTGAGATACCTAAAATAAAGCCAAACGTCAACTTAGAAAAGCTATTGCATTAAAGGGTCCGTGGCAACCAGGATGATTCATGAAAATAAATAAATAAGTTAGATGCTGAAATCTTCTTGAGTTGTCGCAATCATTTTACAAAATGCGCAGAAGAAAACAACGGTCGTAAGTAGCTCGTTGTCATGGATTTTAGTTTATTTCGTAAAGTTACAGATTATTACGAAGTATGGTTGCTCATTTTCTTTCTTACCTTGAGCCATACAAAAAGTAAACAGCAAAATGCGCGCTTGCAAAGGACCATGTATAAAAAAGACCCTTTAAAGAAGGGACACGTTGCTATTTGTAACAAAACTATGAAATATCAATGTCATATTTCTGCGGATACCAGTGGGGAATTTTGGAAGACAAAAGATTGCGGTTTCAAACATGATAATGCAATTTTTTACTGTAAAGAATGCAGTAGAAAGAATGAATGTTACTTCAACGCAGCCATGCAAATCATAATAAACGAAATCATAAAATTTAGCTGTCTTTGTTTATTTTGATTTGATTTAGTGTAAAATCTATTCTTTCAAATGGCAAATCGCATTGTTACAAAATTCTCCCCTGTTCCCGGGGGTATGTTTCAGAAGAAATAAAATTTATGCATGACTCCAAATTTTGAAGGGTTATAAATTAACATACCCTAATTAATTAACATACTATAATTTACATACATTAATTTAGAGACCAGTCGTTAAATATTCATTGAAATATCTTTGGGAACGAGGTAAGTAAAATATCTTAACAGAGACCATCTCTAGATATATGACAAATATATCATTTATTTTTAAAATACACATTTCAAAATAACTTTTAAGAACAAAATGTACAACTGTCATTTGTCATATATCTAGAGATGGCGTGTATCATTATCTCAACTATGATCTAACAACGACCGTGGCCCATGAATGTGCCCCAAAGAAAATTTTCAACAGCAAAATGACTGCACTGGAAAAATGTTACATTCGCATGAAAATCTCACCGATTTCTTTCGGCTCGATCCATAACAACCATTGGATCTCGAGTTATACTTGGTCCGAAAGTTTGAATCCCGTCCGGTCTTTGATATATCTGTTGTTGTTGTTGCGGTTGCGGTTGCGGATGCTGTTGTAACATTTGATAATTGAAAATCCTTTTTCTCTCACCAGGCAGAGGAGCATTTGCTCGTCCATGTGGGGGAGCAGGTAACGCTGGTGCTGCAACAAAGATATTTAAAATTAATTTTCAAATAAAAACAAAACAATCTGCATACAGTAAATGGAAAATAACAGTCGACTGCCGTTTGCAAAACAAGTCTGATTTGGCTGAAATTGTGAGCCTTGTTTTTGATACAAATAAAGAATAGAGATCAGATTCTTAAAGCAGCTACTGGCCAAGGGATTTTCTTAAATATTACCTCTTACCATGAGTAATGCAGACACTTTCCTTGTTATAAAAAATTTATATTTACTTCTGCGAAGGAGATTGCTTTAAATTTTACGTCTGCAGAGGAGGCATTTTCCTTCACAGAGGTAAAAATATCATCCTCCTCCACAGACTAAGTGTCCACATTTTTCATGCTATGCCGCTATCTTATTCCCATTGCAAAGTTGCTGAACCTTTGCAGGGCGGCTTATGGCTTTTCATTCAAATAAAACTTCTCCAATAATAAAATATGTAATTTTTAGTCGAGCTGTAACAATGATGTTTTACAACATTTCAAATATCAGAACAATTTAATCCAAAAGGGGGATAGTTTTGATAACGTTTAGAAAAATTAAAGGATATCATTAAATCCCTTGGATTCTCCGCCCCTGTTCCTACGTTTATGATGCATAGCATACCTGTATATTGCTGTGGCAATGTTCTTGAGCCAGGTGCCTCGCCAACAGGCTCTTCTTTCCCCTCTAACAACCTTTCTTCGGTCACCGGAGCTCTACCAGGGGTCGGTCTCCTTTGATATGGTTCCAAAAATGTGAACGCGTCATCCAGTAAAGAATGCATTCTATGTCTCGCTTCTTCGATGTTCGAATCTTCGTTCTTTGCGGTTTCATCTGTTTGTTCAGACTGTGAGAGCAAAAAAAAGACGTAATTTGAATATACGTCTACGTGTAGAACTTGTCTATACACACTGGGTGGGTAAGCAATTAGATAATTAGTATATATATATAATTCTGGGTGAGTAAGAAATGCTTGAAAAACAATCAAAATCTAATTTTGGTGCCGATTTTAAAACTTTCTTTTCCTGGACTCATATCAAAACTTAAAATATTTTTAAAACTGGAATTATTTTAGTTAATGTTTTTAGAATTAAAATTCTTAAAAATTATTTTTGCACACAGAAGACTACTACCACAAAAACCAGGTTGATAGAAAGCCAAAATTTCCTTACCGAAAAGGACTGTCTTGGGCTGTTCAAGGTCATATAATTGTTCAATTTCACTTGATCACTATCATCTTCTTTCTTATTGGGATCATCAAGAGTAATGTCAACCTTGCTGCTTCTTCCAAATCTGTGACGTCTTCTTTGCCTCTTATTTTTGTTCGCTCTAGAACTAAACAAAAACATAGGTGTAAAATTGAAACACACCCTCGCACATTGTCATTCCGTATATCCGTCCATGCCCGTTGCAAAAAACAAATATAAAAAAATTAAAAATGATTGAATGAAAGAAAGACAAAGAGGTATTACAAAAGGCCCTGTTTCCCTGTGGTATTTGACACATTAGTCCAGTTTTCTAACTATATTATATTTCAGAAAAAATACAGTTTGTAAATGTAAATGAAATCATAAAAGTTAGCTGTCTTTGTATATGCTGATTTGATTGATTTGATTGAGTGCACTAAGAGTGTAAAATCTATCCTTTCAAATGGCAAATCGCATCGTTACGAAATCCCCCCCTGTTCCCGGGGGTATGTTTCAGAAGAAATAAGATTTATACATGACTCCAAATTTTGAAGGGTATGCTAATTTATAGACTAGTCATTGAATATAGCATGAGGGGATGATGGAAGAGAACTTTGTTTGACACGTACGCCACATTCAAGAGATTTAACCAGTGCGGGGGATAAATAAATTTAACCACTGCGGAGGATAAGTAGATAACAGATAAAAAAGTTGACTTTTAATTTTTGAGATTAATTTTCAAGGGGCCCTCTACTAAAAGCTAATGAAAATAATAATAATTAAAATAGCTAAAAGCCTAACCCAATAGTATTAGTGAAACTTAATTTGCATGTATGCATACAAAAATATTAAAACTGGAAAAATATAAATAAAAAGAAAAATTTCATCATTCTAAATTTAATGTCTAAAACTATCTAATATTTTAGATTTAAAAAGTTTATGCACATACAATACACCAAAACAACAGTGCTCCAGAGAGGTTACGAAAACTTTCCACTCACCCATGCCTTAAACTTGATGACAACGGATCGAGAAGTGTGTCAATGTCCGATTGAGCTTTCCTCCATGCCCGCTTCTCTGATTTAGTTGTTTCAATTTCCTTTGGTTTCAACTCCGGTCTTCTCCCAGATGCTCTTAAACGTTGCCTTTGCTTGTTCCGGCTTCTTTCCAAATCTGCTTTCTGTTTTAAATCAGGATCGATAGTCTGGAAAAAAAACAAATAGCACGAAGTTCAAAATAAAATAGCAGAATGACAAAGGCAAAAACCAGAAATAAAATAACCAATGCAGCGTGTACATGATGCAGAAAATTAAATAAAGTATCTGATGTATTCAATAAAAGTGCTTTCAATGAAAGGAAAACAAAGAAAAGTGTTAGTACATGAGACAACTGAAAGACTACCAACTTCATAGGGCACACGAAAAATGGGCTTGAAATATTAAAGAAGCCCTTGGTTGGAACAAACTTTATTTAGCAATCATATAAAACTCATATATATACCTATCATATAAAATTTCTAATAGGTATACATATATATATACAATATATATATCATAACAATCCTGGAAAACAGGCCTTTTCCAGAGCAAGATTTAAATTTAAAGAAAATCGTTAGTAGACAACGACATACCGGTAATTGCTTTCTTCCGATCAGAGATGTGTTGCCTTTAAACAGCGGTGGAAAATGCTCGGTGATTGATTTGTCCGGCTCTATGCTCGTGCGGAAACGAACTGGCGGATAACTTGGAGCTTCTTGAACGTCTTTCATCTGGATGATTGGGGGCAGTTCTGCGGCTGCTGGCCTTCGAGGCTAGAGTGATAAACGCGTGTAATGACTTTATAACGTACGCAAATCGATAAATATAACATTGATAATCACAAATGCTTAAAATAAATAAAGGCGTCTGATTTGATTAATAAATAAAAAATAAATCTGGGAGTAACATAAACTTTAAAGTTACATACATAAAATTGTCGACAAAATCAGAACAAATTGGAATTAAACACAAACCTCTTTCACTGATGTTTTAGCTTTCGCTCTAGAAGCCTCTTCTTCAAAATTTTCGTCATCTTCCTCAGTCTCGTATTCAGTGCTTTCATCGCCTTCCACCACCTCTACGTTCTTTTGCTTTGTAGCGAAACTTGATTTTTGCATCGATGCATTGATTCTACGCGCATCTCTGCTCGGTCCTGGCTGAACCTCAACTCTCCTTTGTGCTGAAACGGGCCTAGCAGCGGCGGTAGCACGTTTCCTGCCTGGCGGCGGAACATCAGACTCGTAATCTTCTCCAGATTCGTCTTCTTCAGATTCTGATTGTTCGTAAATTGGAATTTGTCTGAAAAATATTTTAAACATCTTACACAATCCTACACAATTTTGCATAATCTTGCATGATCCTTCGTAATCCTATATAATCATAAAAAAAGTTAATCTGATTTGACTTCCTCTGATTTGAGATTTAATTTCTTAAATCTTTCTCACTTTTCATAACTCAAATTATCATCACAACGAAAAATTCTCTGCAGGAGGAACCGAGGGAATATTTGGCTAGATTTGGATAGAGGCATGTCACACAAGCTTCAGAAACATTCAGAAAAGTATACCCGACAATATACAATCATAACCTTAAACTGTGAATCGTAAAAATCGTGAAAATCCATAACAAAGCGTGCAAATTTACCCGACTTTATGTCGAGATCGCGAAAACCCATACCACCGGACTTTCTCGTGAAAATCAAAACGGTTCCTTATGTAAAGTATGAAATTCTATCACGACCTTATGTAAAGTATAAATTCTATCACGAAACGCAATAAACTCTGAAATAAAGCCTCAAGCCGCCAGCCTCAAGCAATTAATTTTACCAAAAGAGTTTATCTATGAACCTCACCTTCCACCTGGTCGATTAGCATCTGGTCTTTGAGCAATACCATCACGTGGCCTCCCTTGCCGTCTCGTTGATCTGGTACGGTCAGGCTTTTCGTCATCATTTACAGATGACATGAATGCTGTTGTTTTCATATTCGGTCCTCCTTCGCTTCGCCCTTGAGCATAACTCGCTACTTCTCGATATCCTCCGTATGGCTGGAAGAAATAAAATGTGACGTCACATACAATTTATAAATTTATAAGATAATTTTTCGTAATAAGTGATGAAACATTTCAGCCTCAAGGTTCTTATAAATGAAGGTACTTTTATGCGATGCTATCTACTGTATATATAGATATTTTTTCTTCTAATTAACAGACAAATCCTACCTAAATATTCTATTTTCCATGCGGTAGCACAGGCAAAAATAGGTTCACTGAAAAAATGAGCTTACGCTGAAATGTCTTAAATTAATAAATAGTTATGTCGGCATTTATCTTCTGCAAATATTAAATTCTAAGTTGATTATCAATGGGCCATAAGCGTAGTAAGTCATATGGATTTATCTATATGACTTATTGTAGTCTATTGAGTTGTAAGTCTAAGTCATTCAGTTAGACATTAGATGGGCACTAAATTTCATAAGCTATTGGGTGATCATATCATATATCATATCAATTTATTCATAGAGCACATTTTACAGTAGATGAGAAAAAAATGCATTCTAAACGACTCAATAAACACCGGAGGCTATTTGGCTTAAGCTGCTAAAAAAATTATAAAATGAAAATAAAATTGTCCACTTTTATAGCAGATTGCCCACATCTAAAATTACTGATATACGATAACAAACGATAACTTGTTTAAAATACGTATAATGATAATATAAAAAAGATTACATAAAATCACTGTCATAAGATCACAAGATCACTGTTTGACTTGGAATCTCTTAAAGAACATACACAGTATATACATATATGTATGTATATATAAATTACTGAGCACCAAATAGTTGATGACATTTAGACAACACCTAGTTAAACGATTTCTCATGGCTGTATCCTGATTGCTATGCTACTCAATGCTGAAACAAACACCCTTTCTCCATCCATCCTGAAACAAGCACCTTACCTTTCCATTTTCAGCTGCCTGATTCTTTCCAGACATTTGTATTTTCTCTATATCAACCTTTCTTTGAGGACCACCTCGTTTCCACCTCCAATAAATGCACGCAAAAATGATGAAGATGAGAAGTGCAGCACCAACTGATATCCCGATGATCAACCAGATATTAATTGGAGTTGAAGGAGCAGGGCTAGGAGCCACACTCACAGCGGCTGGAGAAGTTATCACCTGAAGAAAGGAAGCAGAGTTTTACGGGAGCCTGTGTTTAATCAAGAGAAGAAGAAAAAAGGCCACCAAAGCATATTTCCCTTTGTAGTGACTATTTTTGTCTTATAATAAAACAGTAGTAAATTGTAAATGACATTCGCATTGGGAATTCAATGGCTTTCCGGCTGAAAATTATACAGACTAAAATACCTGTAATGCACTGTAATGTAAGATGCAGTGAATAGTTTGGTGGGGGATATTATTATTGTGATGTGTTTTTTTAGTCAGGACAGCTCCATGATCCGGACACATTTTCAATGCGATTGAAATGTAAATATCATACCCAGGTACAATTATCTCCCGTTCCGGCAAAGCGAATTGACCCCCCCCCCATAA
Organism: Phacellophora camtschatica; assembly: GCA_036873815.1. Classification (NCBI taxonomy): domain Eukaryota; kingdom Metazoa; phylum Cnidaria; class Scyphozoa; order Semaeostomeae; family Ulmaridae; genus Phacellophora; species Phacellophora camtschatica. The sequence continues at coordinate 27,912 of JAYJMH010015886.1, forward strand.
TCAGAACACGAATCTTGTGGCAAGAAACACAAATAAATAACATTAGCATCACAATCAAAATCATACCTCGACTCCCAAAATACCAGACATCCTGTTCACAGCGATCTTGTTCAATACATTAGCAGCCAGCACTCCATTTTGAACTGCTCCTTGGTTCAAAATGTAGAAAATGATATTAGCTTGGCTGTTTGTTGTTGTCGTAAATGAACTGATCTGCAGAAAAATAAATCGTTATTGGTGAAGCGAAAAAGTAATTCCAAAGGTTAAAATTTGAATATGTGAAAGTAAAATCTGCAAGGTCCTTCAAGTCTCACATTAACTCATTAAATATATCAAATAAGTCTATGTAATTTTCAGATTTGAGATGAGATTCTGAGCCTATCAGTTGAAGTAATCTCGCGTTTTGATTTTAATATTTCTGTTTGTGTACAAACTTAGTTGCTGTTAGCAAAGCCCATCAACGGTAATTTATGCGTGCCATGGGCGTGTTTCTCGCATGTGCATGCAGAAATATACAATAGTAACTGTTCTAGAACACGCGCAAATTCCATTCCTGCCTGTGTGAGCTTGCGATCTCAACAAAGCCACTTTATAAGGAGTATCATAAATTTGATTCAAGCAGCAGCCTTCGTGGTGTAAAAACAGCATGATTCTGGAGGTAATGCTGAAGAAAATGAAACCACAACTCTACGAAAACATTTTAGAGCCTATCTAATTAATTCAACGGACTCTACGATGCTGATAACCACATTCAATTAATCAAACATGTTTCATAGAACGTTTTAAACCATTCCAAAATGCATTGAAGAAAGCTAGCAAATATATAGCTGAAGAGAACTTCAAAGTTCACTGATTACTTACCGTCGTAGAAATGCTGCCAGAAGCTCTTCGCTTTCTTTTGGCTGCCTTGTCTTTGCCTTCCCTGTACAACGCAGTGATTTTCCCCTCCAGCTCGGTCTTGTATTGTGTGGTTTTCATGTCTCTAGAATTAAGCTCCTTAATTGTCATTTTTACCTTGGAATATTCTGAGGCTGTAATCGATGTTATGGAGTACGGAACAGTCATAACCTGAAATGATAAAAATCAGAAATTAATTCATCAATTCCTCTCGCTATTACGAGCATAATTCAAAATTTATTCATAGGACATACTAAAATGCAATATACATCCTATACGATCCAGGGAAAGCAAAAGCTTAACTAGCCTGGGCCATTTTAAACAGAATAAGTTAATACAGCAATATTAATATAAGCAATAAGAATAATGACAAACAGGTTACAACAAAGGATACATTTTTGAATATGGTCTACACGTAATAAAACTAACACTGATTATAGAATAATGATGTTTTGGAAATAATGATAATTTAGTAAGTAATTTGTATAGTTTCAGAAAGGGTTCACTATTTCATTGATCAATACGCGGAGAGTTTATATGACTTTACGTTGTCGTTAAAAAATTTGAAACTGGGTATACTTTTAATAGCTTTTGGCAGAGAATTCCAAAGTCGCGCCCCTCTAACTTCAAGTAGTAAGGGAATTATGTACTAGGTGGACCGTTTGCTGTTAAATGTTAAATGCTGTTTAAAAATGAATTTAAAACATTTCTGGAAAGTCGATTCCATGAATTCAATTTTACCACGTGACGTCGATCAGAGAGATGTGTCGAAGGATGACGTGTAAATCGCCAATGAAACGTTTTAACCTTGATACCCCAACAATGTTCAAACTCAATATATAATTTAATTGCTAGTAAGAAACACATCCTCAGAGTACTTACCGTCATAAGAACAAGCGCACTAAGTCCTGAAATTGTGGTGCCGGAATTTCGATAAAATCCATCTACATCCGACGAGTTTTGTCTGATCCCATTTACGGTGACGTAAAATTCCAGATAGACTATCTGCTTCACTTCATGGACGAGATAAAATACCTGCAATAATTACAGTAAGAAAATCTCAATTTATAACCAAACACGTGATGTGCACTTCTGTGCAGCCGACTACAAGTCTACGAGCTGCACGCAATTTATTACGACCAATAATGTGTAATAAATATTTTTAGATAATCACACACTTTAGAAACGTTTAGAAATGAATCCGCCCGTTCAGAGGTTAAGTAAGTCTGCTATGAAATAACAATGTGTTGTGGACCCCCTGTCGATGGTCATTTGTCAAGTGAATTGTATACGAGTTATTATTGCTGTCAGGGGGGTAATAAAATACTGAAAGAGTTAAATGTTAAAAAGAGACCAACCGTAAAATTGACTGTTCCTGTGACCTTCGCGTTGTCGTGGTAATATTTCGCCATCCTCGTTTCAAAAGTCGCTCTGTTATTACCAGTTGAAATATTGTTGGTTGTTTGATCTGTGAGTACCATGCCAAGTAGCTGAGAATCTGTGACTGGTGAGAAAGTTGTAGGAGCAGCAGATGTTGATGTTGACGCCAATGCTAAAGTTGTTGTTGAGGTGGCGATGGTAACCGCAGATGTAACCTGGAAATGGAGCAATGAAATCATTTAATTTTTGAGTTGAATACTGTGAGACCCCGCAATTAAACAACCCCTTGCAAGAAACTTGAAAAACTAGTTTCTTAAATGCAGGGCCTAACTGTTATAAATGTTTCAAGTTCAAAACAAGGTCCCACATTTTAGGCTGTTCTTCTCAATAGGAAAACAATAGAAACTATTTTGAAACAATATGGCTCAACATGAAAAACTAGTTTCTTAAATGCGGGGCCTAACTGTTAGGAATGTTCAAGTTCAAAATAAAGTTTAAAGTTCAAAATAAGGTCAGACATTTTAGGCTCTTCTTCTCAATAGGAGAACAATATAAATTATTTTGAAACAATATGGCTCAACTTGAAAAACTAGTTTCTCAAATGCGGGGCCCAACTGTTAGGAATGTTTAAGTTCAAAATAAAGTCATGAGTTTAATCACCTTTTCGACCCCCGGAAAAGCGATATAATCCATTGATAAAAAACGTAGAAAACATAATAATTGCAAAAGAAAAATGCGGGGAAAATGTTATGATAATTGCAAATATTTCAACGTGAGTTTATCTTTTGAATTAATTTTTTCTAAACGATTTAATTAAGGTTAAGCATTTTACTTAGGTACAACTGAAATATGATAAATTTGACCTACAATAAAAGGATAACATAATCCATTGTTGGAAAACGTACAACTTCGTGTTTTTATGTGGATAAGTTCATAAGCTCGTTTCAATGGTTTTGGGATGAGTTTTCTTCATCCTGTAAATTGATTAGTGCTACCCGTTTTGTGCTATTTGTGCTACTTATTGTGCTACACGTGCAAACGTACACGTGAAGGACTCAAAGCAAGATAGTATAAAGTCTTGACGGAAATGAATTCTGGATAAATAAATACTGCTGGACAAAGACCAACCAGGATATATTCTGGTGGCCCAGTCCACTGATGTATAATAACGCTCACTCACCGTTTGATTGATCATCTGACCAAGCTTTTTGTCCGTCACTTGAACAAATATTCCGGCAGTAGATGCGGCTGGAACAACAGTGCTACCCTCCTTTACGTAAAACTGAACCTCGACATCTGTACTGGCTGTTTGCCGAGTTATCGAAGTTGCCTACAATAGAAGATATAACAATCTTATTCTAGAGGGGGGCTTAATTGAATTATTACGGTATCTTCAAAGTTATTACAACCAATTTCCTTATTTTCAAGTCTGCAATCATGTTAGAAAATATATAACACCTCTCATCACTGGTTAAAAGCATGTATTAATCAGATTAGCAAAACACAAATATTTTAATTTAATTCAATTTTATTCGTAAAATACAAGAGTTACATGCCAAAGTAAAATCTTGAAAATACTTATACTCTATGCGATCCAAGGGAAGCAGAGCTTATCGAGTTTATATGTTTTGAATAAATAACATCAAGCAATTACAACACTACAATACTACAATATTACAATCAGTAACAGCAAGAGGAAAACAGCAATAGCACAAATGTTTTCTTTTAGTTGCATGGTTAGTTATTATATATATTTTAAATTGCACTTACGTTGAATTACTGTATGTTGCTTGCATTGTTTAATCGAATAAAAAGTTTTCAGATGGAAAGCATAGTAAGATCTTGTATTCTAGGAACCAATCATTTGTTTACATTTCGAAAATAGCCAATGAATTAGCAGCATTTAAAATCATGTGATAAAAACCATGTGATGTGATTGGTTAAACTCAAAATATAAACAAAAAAGATTTATCCTTTGATGTGTTCATTTCCCAATGTAACAAATGTCACGTGTAACATTTTAATAAATAGAATACAAAAAACTTACATTAACTGTCGTTACAACCGGTACAGCTCGTCTCTTTCTCAACGACTTCAACTTCAAGTACGTCTCCACCAACTTTGTCTCCAAGCTCTTTTTGTAAGCAAACGCATTCACATCGACTGTAGTAGAAACTTTTAGCCCCATTTTGCAAAGCCCAATTGCATAAGGCTGCGGAGTAGTGATGATAGGAGTCGCGGTGGGAGCTTTGGTAGATGATATACTAGAGGAAATAACACTGGAAGAGCTCAAAATTGAAGTTTTCAGTGCACTAGATTCTTGGGAACTTGACACAGCTATAAAGGACGATTTGGTGCTTGAAGTTGGTCCTTTTTGAGTGCTGGTAAGATCTGCGGAGGTAATTCGAGCAGCAGTCTGCGATTTAGAAACAGCCGCAACGGTTTTTGAACTAATAACAGAAGAACTAGACACACCCACAGACAATGATTTTAAACTTGAAGTAGGCCCTTTCTGCGTGCTAGTGAAGGTAGAAACAAAGGTAAAAGGTTCAGGGTTTAAAACAGAAGATATTGGTTGAGTACTAAACTGTAGCAAGCTTGTCATCACGGATGTTGGAGTCGACGTAAATAGAGCATGCTGAATGATGCTCGAAGTTGTTGGCAAAGCTAAAACACTCGAAGCTTCGGTTGATGCTGATTTCGATGCGAGTTGTGCTGACTGAGAAGTTCCTTGCGGAGCCATTGATGATTGCTTTATGGATGATGTATCATAAGTATCGAGTTTTATCGAAGCTGTCGACGATACAATTGCCGAATGTTTCTGCGACGAGGTATAAACTGTTTGCATAGATGACTGATTCATACTACTGGCTGTAAACTGCGACATAATTCCTTGCGATGAAAACTTAGATGCTGATTTCGACGGCGACACTAAAGATGCTTGAACATTCGCAGTTGTAGGCTTGAGAGTAATTAGAATTTGTGTTGATGGTGTTACAGATATGTCTTTACTCAAAACGGAAGTCTGTGCAATAGATGAAAGCAATATTTCAGTAGTGTTGGATAATCGGCTACTCAAAACCTGACTGGATTGGAAATCAACTGGAGTTAGCTTTGAAGTAATAACAGAAGTGGGCAGTAATGTCATCGACGAAATAATCTGGACAGACTTTATAGTAGGCAAAACTCCTGCACTGATTGATGCTGTTGGTTTAATTTTTGAGCTTTCTATCTTACTTGTCATGGCACTGGAAGCATTTACCGCAGGTACAAAGGAGCTGCTGTTTACAACATAAGACGAAGACGATGCAACGAACAAATACGAACTGCTGCTATTTTGAGTCATGTATGCCAACGAAGACGCAGGCGTAATTGTATTCAACACTGATGACAATGATATGGTATTTTGGGTCATTGATGTCGCAGTATCTATTATTAGCTGAGAACTGGAAGTTGACATTACACTCAGCTGAGCAGTTGCTGTTGTCATTTGAGAAACTGCAGAGGTTCTAAAAGTGCTGACTTCTGGGGTAATAACCTTTCGAGTGTAGTATACAACGCATTGTCCTAATGAAGACGTTACGTATTTCATGACTCTGCTTTGAGCTGTGGCAGTAATCGGAAGTTGAGAAATTTGACTCTCTTTGCGAAGTGAACTGTAAGCGATATAGGGTTTTGAAGACACCGTGGACTGAACAGCATTTGAAAACAATGGTTTAGTCATGCTAGTTGATGTGGTCTTGTTGTATTGAGTTTCCAATTGTGATTTTATCACTGGGGATTCATTGATTGATCGGGAAGCAGACACAAATGCTGACGGCTGCTCTGAAAAACGTAAAGAAGGATTTCCAGTGTGCAATGGAGTGAGTGAGGATAAAATCACTGTGCTTGGCAAAGGAATATTGGTTGCAGTGACTGAAGTCCCTGTAACGTCCAAAAAACTTGTTTTGGCACTTGATGTGTGGTTCTTCGTCGCAGCATCAAAAATAGAAGCGAATGTGGATAAAACTGTTTTACTTGGCAGAAGGACATTGGTTGCAATGTCGGAGGTCACTGTCAGGCGAAACGAGCTTGTTTTTGTACTGGATGTGTAGTTTTTTGCTGCAGAATCTAAAACAGAAGTTTTCGTTGATTGTACGCTTGTATTCGATTTGCCTATTGTAGAGCTAACTTCTCCTGGGATGACAATCAAAGATAAGGGAGATGAGACGATGTCTGTTTGGCGTTGAACTGTGCTGCTTCCCATTCGGGAGTAAGATGTTACCGTTTGGGGCGATTCTCTAACCGTTGTTGCAAAGTAAACTGAAGTAAGGCGAGTTTTTCCACCCAAAAATGGCGAACTTGCCACCGATTCAACCGGAGAAACCAAACTAGGAACAACATTTCTGGTCTCAGATGCGACAGAAATATTTGTTTTTCCTGTCTTGTCAACTGAAATTGTACTTGATAAGATCGATGCAGACATCTGAGTTGGAGAAAGTACTAATTTTGGTGTTAATTGTAACAGGCTCTTCGTACTGTTTGCTGCTGTAGTAGCATTTATCATCGAAGCTGTGGCACTTATGGTCGGCACATACAGTACTTTAGTACTTGCTTGAAGTGTCTGGGTACTATTGCTTTCAATTGCAATGATTTGTTCAGTAAAAATCACATATGAGCTGACAATTGAATGAGACATAGCAGCAGGGCTAAAACTCGTCGAAATTGGTTCTGGTGACAAATTCAAAGACGTTGTGTTGCTCGTACGAGTAGTGTCTCCAGTAGTTGTTGAAACAGCTGAGAAATGAGCTGGTGTTGTTGAACCAAAACTTGTTTCGTTAACTTGGGACAAGAGACTACGTGAAGTGGGCATTAATGTACTTTGGCTTGATTTGAAAGAGACTGTAGTTGCCATTGATGAAATTTTAGACATGACGTTGCTTGCACCAACAGTTTCTGGAATGGATGTTGAAATAGTTGATAAGAAATCCAATGGTTTTGTCGTTGAACCAAACGTGGTTTCGCTGACTTGGGACACTTTAATTGAAGCTATAACAATATTCGGTGAAGCAGACATAAATGTACTTTGGCTTGGTTTGAAAGAGATTGTATTTGATATCAATGAAATTGTAGATGTGCTGTTATTCGCAACGGTAGATTTTGGAATAGAACTTAAAACAGTTGATAAAAGAGCTGATGACTTCGCGGTTGAACTAGCACTTGTTTCGTTAACTTGTAACACTCTGGTTGAATTTATATCAAGACTCCGTGACGAAGAAACCAAAACACTTTGGCTGGCTTTAGGAGTGATTGTATTTTCCAAACCTGAATTCGTTGCCGTTTGGCTGTTCACACGAGCAGTTTCTAGAATAACTGTGTCAACAGTTGTCAATGGCTTCGTCACTGAACCAAAACTTGTTCCGCTAACTTGAGACGTTACAGATGATGCCATATTGGCACTCAATGAAGTAAAAATATCAGCATTTTGATTCGGTATCCGTGAGGTAGTATTTGCCAAGAAAACGGTTTGTGTGATGTCAGATGTAACTGAAAAAACATCAGACACAGTTACATTAACAGATGACGACGAATTTACACTTTCTTGATTTATCGCTCTACGTTTTCTGTTGACTTGGAATAGCGGAACGTTTTGCGCAAAAACAGATTGAAGCTGCGACGTGCTTACTGCTACTGTAGGTACAATTTTAGAAAATGTATTCTGGCTAGAAATTCGAGATGCTTCTAACTGCACAAATCCTGAAGTGCTCCTTTCCAAAGCCGAAACAGAGTGGCTACTCGATACTACCACATTTTCAATAGAAATATACGTTCTGCTCAAACCAGGAGTAGGTGTCACAACCATTGAAACAGAAGCATCTGAATTCTGAATGAACGCCGTACTGTTTACATTAAGCATCGAGCTCGTTACTGACAAGTTTATTTCATATAAGCTCAATGTTGTAGTTCCAGATTGATTCTTCATTGAAGTACTCGAAAGCTGTGTAGTCTTGGCAAATGAAGAACCAATATTTTGAGTGATTTCAGAAGCGGAAACGTTCGAAACGACTGAAGACACATAGGACGTAATAGTAGACTGAGATGCAATAAGGGCACTCGGGGTTAGTGTAGTAGTCATGTTTCTTCTGATGACTGAATTTGACATCGATATGACAATACTGTTATTTGATGGCACAAAGATTCTGGTACTATTAACTTCTTTGGTTGCAAAGACACCAGTCGATTTTGAGTCACTGACATTGTTTCCCGTTGTAAAAATACTTGCTGCACTTTTGGACGGGATAAAAAAAGAAAGTACTTCAGAAGAAACTGTTACATTTAATGTTGCAGTCGGCAGAAAACTTGATGATGTGGGAGAAACGTATGCTATTGGCGATATTGTTTTGCTGACTGGAACTTTTGAAACCAAAAAGCTTTGCGATGATCTTATTGGTGCAAATGATGATGTCATATATGTACCATTTATAGAAAATGAAGATTTGACAATTTCTGGAACTCTTGCTGAACTGATATTCAGATTTGGTGAAGTAGGCACGGTAGCGCTTTGGCTTGGTTTAAAAGAATTTGTATTTGCCTTGTTTCCTGAACCAGCAGTTTCTCCAATGGCTGCTGAAATCGTTGGTAAAATAGATATAGGCTTCGTCAATGAACCAGAAATCAAATTCAGGCTGGTAGCAGTGGCAAAGTTTTCATAAACCGACTGGGATGGCTGAGCTGATGTTCTAGGAGCATTTATCTCACTGATTGAGTATGTAGATTCCGTTATTACAACAGTAGATTGGATCGAAACCTGTTGAGATGTTGGTAAAGAGGAGCTGGCATTCCGGTAAATGACCGAGTTAATATCCGTGTTCTGTTTTACACTTGTAGATGATCCCACAACAACCACATCAGATGCAGTTGTTGAAAATTGTCCAAATACTGAATTAGTACTTCGTTCTATACCAGATGAATCTATGATTTGAGAACTAGTTACGTTTCTGATTATTGACGTCTGGTTCAATATCACGGCAGTAGGTTTATGCGATTGTGATGCATTGATTAACCTTGAAGGAGATATTGTAAACGCTCCACTTGCACTTGAAATATACTTGCTCACCGTTAAATGTGTTGACGTATGCGACTGTGTTGACGTATACGACTGTGTCATTTCAAGTAATCTTGAACTCTTCATGAAAGATACACTGGCGTTCAGAAGAATCTTGCTAGAGCCTACGCTTGTAGGCTCCAATGTCAGAGTTGGACTGGGTGTCTTGGATAATGATAAAATAGGACTTAAGCCAGTTGACCCAAGTAAACTAGACGAAGCACTTGATTTAAAACCAAACATCGACGAAAATCCCATTGTAGAAGTTAAGGGAAAGGACGAGCTTGGCGTCTCTTTAGTAACGGGCTTTGTGCTCAGTGTCTGATTGGCATAAACAGCTGTCGCATCTACCGTCATATAGATAGTGTACGGAACCCAACATGGGTAAACTGAGCTTAGTACGTGCGGCTTTTGAGGCGATGTTGTTTCCAAAATTAAGGCAGATTTTGTTTCGATTACAAACGATGAGCTACGGTGTACTGAGCTTAACACAAGTGACTTGTCAACAACAGAAGTCGGTTGTGAGTTAAGTATGAGCGACCTTTGGCTAACTGTTGTGTCCAACATCGGAGTAGACTTTACTTCAGCAACAAATTGTGAACTTTGGTGTACAGAGCTCAGACTGAGGGACTTGTAAACGTATGTCGGTTCTGAGAATAGTACGGATGACTTTTGAGCAACTGTTGTTTCAACAGCTGGAGTAGAAGTTACATCAACAGCGAATGGAGAACTTGTATGTATTGAGCTCAGCTTGTCGGTTTTTGCAGAGTATGTCATTCCTAACGAGGATGCAGAATTGGTCCCAACCAATGATGAAGATTTGATACCCATTAGCAACGACACATCACTGAAAACCGTAGTTGATTTTTCACGAACACTGGACGATTGTGTCGTGTTTTGCAACTGCATAGTGTTCAGGTTCGAAGGAAATGATTTGTCCGATACGACGGCAGTGGTTTGTTGACTGGTCTCCAAAGCCGACGTACTGAATGCTAAATGCCTTGTTTGCAGCACTGATATACTAGATCCATGCTGTGGAACCATAGTCAATTTTGGTGTTGCTCTTGCGCTGACAGGTGATTCTGAGACAAAGCTTGATTCCTTTAAATTAAACTTCGACGTTTGAACACTTGCAGGTGAACTGGTTTGTTTGACAATTTGCGAGCGTTCTGATGATGCGACTAGAGACGACGGAACGGAATTCAACGATGGAACGGAATTCAACGATGGTTGCAAATTGGCAAATGAAGCGTCTAGAGTCGATTGCTGTGAGCTAAACAAACTAGTCGTAGATGCAAATAATACCATTGATGAAGTTCCAAGAAGTTTTCCGCCAGTTTGCAATGAGCTAAGAGCACTTGAAGTCGTATGTGCAGAGCTCAAACTTTGAACAAGTATTTTCTCAGTACTATTTCTGGTCGGCGTAGTGCTTGCTGAATGCGAGTTGGAATCAGAAACAGTTGCAAGCGGAACAACAGTTGACATCTCGGGAATTGAAGTGGAAGCTGTAACTTGTCCAAAAACGCTTTCAGTTCTCGAAGTAAAACTTACTACAGAACTGACTGTTTCATTAGGAACGATTGTCTGCAAGCTACGAGGGGCATAAACAGACTTCTGTAAACTTGGCGCATTGGAAACAATCCGTGTTTGCTGTAAAATGCTATTGTTGCCTGGATTTTCAAAACGACTTTCCATGCTTGAATGAAGGGAAGGCGTGGCTTCTAAACTCATGTAAGTAAGGTTAGTTTTAACAAAAGGCGATGCAACAGTTTGGTTTACAAGCTTCAAAACAACAGTACTTACAAAATTGGTTCTTATAGTGCTTGGCAATACAGAACTTGCAATGGTCATGGATTGATTCGTTCCTGCCCCAAACGACCTGCTAGCAGTGGACAACACTGCAAGCGATACAGTACCTGCATTTTGCACGGATGATGAATCAGTACCACTCTTTTGGGTTTGAATAACAACTTTTGAAACAACAGACAGGCTACTTGTTGCTGGCCTTATCGTTGCTGGTGTGGACAGATTTGCTTTGGAAACAGTTGGAGTGGTGATCCGTGAAACATTCACTGAAGACAAAGTCGTTGAATTCGATGCAGCAAAAAATGTCGAATTAGTAAACGGGCTCGAACTAATGCCAGTTGTAGACGTAACAATTGGTGCTGAAGATTTCTTGGTTGACCCTCCAATAACAGTGTTCATCTGACTGTCTGTTGCTGGCATTAGAGAACTGAAACTTCCATGTATGTTGTCTCTTGCTGTCGTTGAATATATCTTGGAATATTCAGCAGATGTACTGGGCGTGATTTTTACATCAGATGTGATTCTCACGTCGGACACGAGTTGTGTCCTAGAAAAATTTGACACCGATGAAACAGCAGAACGTGCTTGCGAAGCTGTGAGATTATCAGCCAAATAACGTCTTTCCGTATTAGTCTGCGATAAAGTACTTGAAACTGAATCACTCACCGTAGCTAAAGTTTGTAACAAACTAGTTCGATGTTGTGAAACAGTTTCCGAGTGCGTAGCGGCTAAAAAATTAACGCTAGTTTGCAACACATCTGTGCTTTTATTAACAAAAACAGAGCTCACAAAACTACTCTCAGTTGTATACGAAGTTTCCAAAACACTTTTACGAGAAGTTCTCAAAATACTACTTTGTACTATGCTGTGCGTGTTCAATGTTGTATCGTTGTAAAAAAGTGACGTACTGCTAGGCAGAAAATCGGACGACTTCACAGTGTTGTTAGGAGCAGCTATAGAAGATAGTTGTAGTGATGTAGTTGATGACAGCACGCTGCTTTTCTGCGATCGTATATGTGCAACCAGAATTATCAGAACTGCAATGAGAAAACAATCCTGATAGTTATTGAAATTAAATTTGAAGGTCGGGTCACAGAATTTCAAGATCGTGCGCCTTAATAACAAATTGGGGCTTTTTTAATTCAATTTTATTCATAGAATTCAATAAGCTAAAACTACAATATAACATAAGAAAAAGATTACAAAGTCATACAAACATATCGAAAATTACAAAGGCATACAAACAATGTATAAATTATAAATACAAGGTATGATATGTATGTCCCAAAAATTTATGTCGGCCAGCCAATTTTCATTGTTGAATTGCTGGAAATTTTAGTTTTTTACTCAATGTTTTAAATAAGGAGTCATCCACAAAATACGAAGACATTAATTTGACTGCTTGTTAACCCTTCCCTCCTCTTGGTATGCAAAAAATATATCTAAAATCCCTGATAATTTTTCACCAACAAGGAGAAGAGGACTTGACTTCCCCAGAAGCTGTAGCCCCTCTCTGGTGCCACCTCTGTTACTTAACCCTTCCCTCCTCTTGGTATGCAAAAAATATATCTAAAATCCCTGATAATTTTTCACCAACAAGGAAAAGAGGACTTGACTTCCCCAGAAGCTGTAGCCTCTCTCTGGTGCCACCTCTGTTACTTGGTACACACTTAATAAATTTGAAAAATTTTAAAAATAAGTCTGAAATTTGCACCTGCTGCAAAGAAAAAAATTTATCAGAAAAGAGTATGTAAAAAACAACCATGAATTTATTTTGGGAAAAACACAAACAATGGAAACCAATTTGCCAATTCAATAAAACATTGGCACAGTGTTTACACAGAGACCTGCTAATTTTAATCATATTACAGTCAACAAATAATACTGAGGCTTAAATTGTGTGGCATTTAAGCTGTGCATGCACCTGAAACAAAGCTCAGACAAGAGCAAGAGCTTTTTAAACCTTATAAAAAATTTGGGTGGCTCTGCTACAGTATGTCTGTAATTTTTTGAAAACTTTGCATAAACTTATTTATGGGTGAATTTATTTCCAAATAACAAAATTATACCAAACTCAGTTTTGCCAATCAGCAATCAGCATTTTGTATCTAATGGCAATGGGCAATACAGGCTTGTATGCAATAACGATGGTCAATACAGGTTTGTGTTGCCCGCTGGTTGACAAATCAAATATGCAGTTGTTGACCCTGATGGTTAGGTAGTAAGTCAGTGTATTAAGCTTTATCTCTTTTTGCTAGTTATTTATGACCAACACAGAAGTAGTATAATTGCATCAGAAATTATTTGTTTTTTATCAAATTTGAAGTCAACGTCTGAAGAGTTAAATCCTATTCAAATATTTTATTAAACATAACACAATGGCCATGCTTTACCTCATGTTTTACCTCAAAAGCCATTAGCAAATAAATGCAATGATTGACCTCATTCTAAAAAGATTATTCCAAAACATACAATTTTACATCATTCAGCCAATTGTAACTGTTTTGAAATAATTACATGCCATACGATTTACAAAGTGACCAAAATTAATCGATTTTCACAATCCAAAACAGCTGCCCTCAAACTTTTTGGTAAACTTCAAATTACTCTTTGTAAAATTGTCTGGTAATGATATTTGTTGTTTCAAACATTTTGTGGTAATGCTATTCTGGCTTAACATTGATTCATTTCAGAATGGGAGCATCTTTTTGCACATTTCCAAGACATGCTTTTCAATGAGGGAATACAAACAAAAATCTGAAGAAACCATTCTTTAAAATCTATGCATATATATGATATTTAAAACTATGGATGTGTACAGGCAATTTCAGATCATACATCTTTTCAGATCAGGTCACACTATTTTAAATGGACATTAATTATCTAAAAAGTTAACTCATTTGTTATGTTTACTTTCTGTTTAAAGTCCAATGTGGTACATGTTGTTAATTAATGATTTATTTATAATTTATTTCAAGCCTGTTTCTTGACAAAATCAGTTATCTTCACATGTAAAAGTGTTATCTTCACATGTAAATCATAAATGATGATCCTCATCAACATTTTAGAAGTTTTAATGATATAAAACTGTCAGTGTGGATTTTTCAATGTGGCTTTATGAAAAATGTGATCTTAGTAACAGCTATTAAAACTCTACTGTATAGCATGTGTAACTTCTGTGTAACATCTGTGTTAACCATCCTTTGGAACAGGGCTCCCTATTTCTAGAGCATGTAACACTGTCAAAACGTTCAAAACTTGTCTGTATTTATTTAAATATTATTTATATACAAATATTTATTTAAACAGTATTATATTGACTGGAATTTATTTTTACTTAAATTTTTAAAAATAAAACACTGTAAATTTGTTGCATTTTTACATATTTTAAATTAGGTTTCGTATTGCAATGCACCTATGAGCCCTGTGGATTATATGGTGCAATATAAATGTTTTTATTATTTATATTATCTTCGTAAAAGGTTAAACTTAAGCCAGCTCATAACTAGCTAAGCCTGAATGAAATGTTGTATCATATCATTTTCACATAACATTTTTTATTTTAAATTTATATTGGATTTGTCTGTTACCCAGGGTGAATCATTTGTGTTGCCTACAAAAAATATTAAACAATATTAATAATAGTATAAGGCTGCTCTGCAGTGAAGATCTTGGTGATATTAGCCCCCACAGGTTCTTCAGTCTGGTCTGTTTATCATATAAAGTGAAATAAATTTATATAAGGCCTACTACAGATGATTTATAGAAAGAGGGCAAAGATTTATATGTAGTTTTGAGATAAGCTGGCTTTTTTTAGTTTGTTTAAAAACTCAAGAAAAGATTAGGTGTGCAATAAGTTTATCTGTGCGACTGTGATGTGTGTTGTATTTACAGCAAGCTGACTTCATTTATTTGCCTTAGGGATCTGCTCTCTCAATCTCACTCAAATATATGGATCTAAACTTTAATCTGACTATTATTATATAAGATTAAATATAGATAATTCGGAAAAGTTCAATAAACCCAGAATCAGCCTGTAAATGGTTTAATATTAACTGATAAAATCGGATTCTGTATAATTATTGATAATACCATTTCTTTTTTATTTATCTATTTTTCTCACCATAAAATCGAATCGCGTCTTCTTTTTTCCATCGCCATTTCGATTTGACAATAAATGCCAAAGGGGAAGACATTATTATTCAGATCCTTCCTTTGCTTCTCTCTTGCGCACGGAAATTCAAATGCAATAATATTCTAGCACCTGTTCAATTTTTGTTAAATGATTCAACATCCTACATGTGTGCATTGCAATCGATAAAAGACCTTCTCTTGCCTTGACAATGTTTGTAAAACCTGGTGAGTTCTTTAAATTTTAGGCCGCAGGCCGACAACAACACAATCTTCTTCTTGTCAAGTAAACAAACTGGCAAACTGACGATTTTTCAATATAATAAATAATATTCAGACGGTGATTTCAATATAATTTTCACAGCAATTTCTAGTGAGCGTTCACAAAAACTTGAGTATTCACTCCTGTAAATAGCGATTCAATGTTCTCCCCTCACTTCACAGATGCTTGACTCAACTTTGAATAACGGCCGTTTATTTGGTAACCATAGTTACCCTTGTTCTATCAGTTAGCAACCGCAGGTTTCAACGAAAATGAGCTCATGTTGTACCAAACTGAGGCTGTTTGAATCTTTTAGAAATATAAATTCAATTTTCTTTATAAGAAAAAGAAAACCGATGCAACGAAATAGTGCCACAATTTAGAGACCTAGAGAATTTTTATTATTATTATCATTATCCATTCATCATAGAACGGGGTATAAGTTCAGGTTCTGAGATCAAATAATTGGCTTAAAAAAGGAGACTTGACTCATATAAAAAGGGGTACACAAAAATCACAAAACTATTTTCTGAAACGAGTAAACACCATTAAAATCGCCTTATTTATTGATTTTAGTTTAAATACTAAATTTTGGCCACACGCGCCAAACGTGAACGTGATTTTTAAATATTCATGGAAGCGAGGTTGGCTGTTCACATCTTTGGTTTATAGCATACCTTAAAGGGACCGTAGTGCATGTTTTTATGCATGTCTGTTTTCCCCTGCGCCTTCCTGGTTGCGCCTTCCTTCGTTAATTGTATGGAAGGAAAAAAGGGGAAAACTAAAGTAGATGGATAAAACACAACAGGTTTAAGCACAAACACTACGGTTCCTTTAACCCATGGTTATAGGCGAATATTCTGAAAATAGTGTCAAGAAGCTTTTCCCCAACATCCCTTGCGCCTTACAAACATTTGATAATAAGACGCATATAACTTTCGGGAGAAAGTTCCTCTCTCCAAAATTTTCAGCATAATTGTCTATTCTACAATATTTTAAAAATCTTGCAGACCACAAAAGAAAAAATCAAGCCATTTTCTTACTTCAATTTCAATATTTCTTCACAAGATATAGTACATAAAATATGCAAATTCCATTAATGTCATACAAATAGCATACTATATATAAATAATAAAAATAAAATATCCGCGCTTTGTAGCATAGAAATGTTTTGAAAGATTTTTGGACATGACATCAAATTTTTAATTGATAGGACAACAGGAAGCCCAAATTGAATTTCTTATTTTTAGTTTATTTTCTGGGTAGTAATTCCTCTTCGTTCGAATAAAATTAAACTGTAAAACCGATAGAGCACCTTTTTTGTTTCCAGGCTAAAATAAACTAAAACGCGCCTAAAAGCACTGTCAACTTTCTCATACCCAGCCTACGTGCAGACTCAAACTAACTAATTCGTGAAATGGAGGAGCGAAAAATGGGAGAAAAGTTTCCCTACTCCCCTGCACGAATTAAGTTATGTCTGCAAGCAGGATACTCAAATCCGGACTAATTTCCAATTAACAAATAATTAAGTTCACGTTTTTGTTTTGCAGGAGAGGGAATAGCACAAGCAAATGAACTCATTGTAAAACCTCTAAAATGAGAAATTACTCCATGAAATTCATCCGTCTTCATTTTGTTTCCAAAGTAAATGCGTCATTTTGTGTTGTTATTGGACTATGTACCTTTCTCAGGGTGAAGATGTAAATTTTCAAAGGAAAAAACAAAATGGTGAGCAAATTTTCAATTTTATAATGTACCTAGATTATGCTTTTTGGCTAATTTTTGATGATAAGGGTTTATCAAAATTAGGCTCTCGGTTCCTTTTGCCCTGCTCTGACAATTTTTACAAAGTTTCCTTATTAGAGGACTTTTACTGTTCATTAACCGCATACATGCTTTTTTATTAAACCTAGCGTCTGTTTTAGCCTGGATTTGTTCTCATTTCTGGACATATTTTCACGAATTTGCTATCAACCACCCTTCTCAAAAATATCTTTAAAGTGTGTTTCAGGTCAACCCCACAATGCCTGCATACATTTTTGTACTAAGAAAATTGGCCCAAATCTCTGCCCGGGGGTTTCTCGTAAAAAAAAAAACGCTTATGGAAAGATAAATTTAAAAAAATCATTAAATTTACCTTTTAAGTTTACATTAATTCTGTGCAATCGCTTAAACGTTACTGTAATAAACGAAGATAGTAACTATTTATTGCATGATATAATAATCTTTCATATTAATACAGGTTAATTTGTTCAGTAAGTAGTTATCAATCAAAGATCTGTAGGTTACTAAGAGTAGCAATTAAACATTTACGAGAATAAAAATTGAATATTACAAGACTAAAAATTACAATTGAAAAATGGCTAAAAATCTAAGTTTGTGTCCTTGCTGGATGCTTTGAATTTCACAATTGACTTTTCAGTTTGTAGGTTATCAGGAAAATTGTTAAAAATCTTTGCTCCTTGGACCCAAGGAGATCTTTGCTCCTTGGAACGAAAAAGTGACTATACAGTCAGAGTCCGACAGGGGGGCGGGGTGAGGGGGGGATGATACCCAGATACCAAAATTACAATCACAATGATATTCAATACCCAAAATAAACGACATGAATACCTTTAATACCTGATAGATGCAGCAATGGACCCTATACCATGGAACCTCGACGGACATACCGTGCTGAAACAGATAGAGGGCGCTTATTATAAAGGTCTCTTTAATTTATTCTTATAACGTGGACCGACGTATACGTATTTATGCACTAATAATTGTGTCCCCTTGATAGAGGTTCCACTGCATACCAAAAGTAAATTAATTTACAACTTTTTAAACTCATCAACTTCATGATTCAAGATCTACTCTAGTTTCTTAAATTTATGATCAGAACGTTCAAAATGTTCAGAATGTCCAGTCTTGACTCTTGTGCAGGGTGCTCAACTCTTGTGCAGGGTGCCAACATCATGTTCATCAAGTCTTCATCTTGATAATAATATTTTCACCAGCCTTCACATGTGGTGAGATTTTTGTTTCAGGGTTTACTCCCCAAGATCCGCCGTGTTTTGCGTTAACAGGGTTACCTCGTGAAGGATG
>JAYJMH010015887.1:0-21361 GCA_036873815.1 Phacellophora camtschatica
ACAATCATTGCTGATTATTAACACGTAAAAGGAATTCTCTCACCCGATGAAACAGATCTCCTGTGATGTCCTTGATGTCGTGTCGTTATTAGACCACGCTTGATTTGAGGCTTAAATACAATAAGATCTCCACAAACCAAACATGCAATAACATCTAGTGTAACGGTGATCAGGTCTACCAAAACAAACCACCCAAAGCAACTCTTGATCCACTCTCAATTTAAATGTAAACGATATGATTGAGACGTAATAATCTAAACTAATATTTCAGACATAAAACTTTCACTTGTTCTTCATAAGTTATCACAGATATGTGCAGTGTAACACAATACTAGTCATATGACCCAGATTAACTGATAAGAACACACGGAATCGAGAGAACACCGGTAACTCAAAACAACATCCCTCCTCCCTGGTGATATTAACTAAGACTAAACCATTTCTAACCTGCATTTATCCAATAACTAATTGATACCAAACTAAAATAATTGTGTATAAATCTACAAATAACCTTACACATCACATTAACTATCAACAATTATCTCTAGAAACCTCTTCATGTTCTTAACACCGCCTTCAAAACACGGGTAATGACTTGCGACTGTGCAGCTTTTGTGTCTTAAAAATGAACTTATCTAATTATAACCTTTTAGATGGGCCCCTTGAAAATTTGCCTGGCTGAATGGCCACTCTCCATAAATGATTGAAAATGAATGAATACAATGAAACGAAGAAGTATACATGTTTGCTGTAGGCCTACCTTCTTTGGAACACTCAGGAATGTCATCTATTCCACACAGTAAACAAACTGAATTAACGGCAGTTTCATCACGGCTCGATGCTTCTCTCTTTACTTGAATGCCACGTGAAAAGGCTCCATCTTTGCAGGTATACATTCCACCCCATATTCCCCATGTTGCAAGCATCTCAAGATGTTGTATAACTTTAACAGCTACCCAATCCGGAGCTAAAAAAATGAAAATAATTCTTAGAATTTCTACAATGACGGATTCACTTCATTAATCTACTGGATCTCAATATGTTTTGTTTGGTTATTCAAGTTTAAAAATATGAGTATAATAGTTTATTACTGCAACTTTGTTACCAAGTTTATTTTTGCGCATTTATATAGAGGAAAGGGAAAAGTGCGTTTATGACTAATGGGGAACGGGAAAAACCAAAAGCGTACATTTAATTTTCTTTCCTGTTGTGCTTTTGGGCACAAGGTGGAAGAGAAGTCATGAGCGTACGTACTCTATGAATGCCTCTAGGAATCAAATTTCTTGCAAGAATATTGAATATTCTAGAAGTAGCTTGAGTCATTGAAATTTAGCATCGTAAAAGACAACCAACTCTTTGGTGCATGTTATCATGTTGTCCTGTATGATCATCAAATCTATTTTTTGTTTCTTCTAATTTTTCAATGTTGCTACGCACTAGAGTTATTATGAAACAAAGAAAACCAAAAGTTTGACTATAATCATGGTTAATTTAGTTGCAATGTCGGTTATTTAAAAGCCATCAAAATTGTAATTTGAACCATACTTCTACTGGATATTTCACCATTGCCAGTGTAACCTGGCAATACTTTTCAAAGAAAAACTTCTCTAATTTGATTGTGAAGATAACTTTTTGAGATAAAATGCATTTCACCTTCAACAACATCTCTATAACGAAATTTACATAGTATGTCTTCTGAACTAATATTTTTTGTAATGCACCTTCTGGATTCAACGGCCAGAGCGTTGTCACATGTGCTTAATTTTGCAGTTCGTATATAATTGTTGCTTCCTAAAATTAAAATCACATAATTATATTGGTTAAAGTAACTTTGTAACTTACTTTTGAGGCAAATTTGGCCATCACCATCGTAACCTGGCTTGCATTTGCAATCATATGGCGTTTCATCATCTTCACTGGCTCCTGCCTTGTTTGTACAAATAGCATTAACACTGCAGATACTCCCTCCTCCGCATCCTCTGCGTGGTCCTTCGCATTCTGCACTATTTCCGGATTGCTGTTGATATTTTCTACAATATTGCTACGACGAAAAGTTCATGTATTTTTTATTATTACCATAATAGGTCTCAGCAAGAGTTAAAAACAGGGAAAACGCTGTTTAAGGATACATTATCCTGCGCACAGACGGTAGAATAAAACTAGGTAACAGCGTGCAAACTCGAAAGATTCCTTGTTCTGGCACGTAACAATTCTTGAAAATATTTCTTATAAATTTGATTGGCCAATTCTGTTACTTTGATTCTCTTTGGCCGAGGTGCCATTTTGCATGAAAGCACGAACTGGAGTTTAGAGTTTCATTCCACCGCCTGTCCACAAGCTAGTATATATTATATTGATATGAAACATATTGATATTATGCGATGCGGTGTCAAAACTACGAAAGGTTTTTAAGCCATCCTTAGCATTTTTGCTACTTTTGATCGTATATTAAAAGAAATTTAATTACAGACTATGTTTTGAAAATAATTTCTCAGTTGATGAAATCTCAAATTCCTTTCGTAACCGTTTATAGGATCTGAAACCTGAAACAAGGAAGAAAGATGGGGTCAGAAATTTTTAAAATTTGTTTGAAAAAGTTAAACGCCCTCCCTGTCATAATTAATGGTCACTCCTTAAGGCAAAAATGTTTTGTTTTGTTAAATCAAAACGACATTTAAAGCGTAGAAACGTTTCAGTTAAAAAACGTTTTCATAATACCTCGAGAAAAGCAGCGAGGCCTGTTTTTTTTGCTTCATAGTCAACATCTGTTCCTCTGAAATGTGGCTCAGCAAATAATTCTTTATTCAGGAAACAATTCTTTATTCAAGAAATTTCCAGCCCCCCTTTCATTTTAACCTCCCACAGTTCTCAATCAGGGAGCTTGAAGGGCGGATTCACAGGGGAGCCATAGGGGTCATGACCCTCAAACCTGCGCAAACGTAGTACTTAATATCCTTACTGTTATCAGGCATTATTATCACTTAATATCCTTACTGATATCATTTTAAGCCTCTCAACCCATAACAATGTTCAAAAATACTAAAATTGCTGGGGGCTTCGCCCTGGTGCCCGCTGGAGAGCTTACAGCATACCCAGACCCCTAGCTATTTTGTTCGCGACCATCGGTCGCTCATGGTCCTCCCCAATTGACGAGGCTGGAAACGCCTTTAGTGAGCTTGGAGTTGTCTAACCCCTGAAATGAAGTGAATTAGAAAAAGAAAATTTCATATTACCCTGAGAAAAGCAGTGAGACCAGCTTTTTTTGCTTCATAGTTTATATCTGTTCCTCTGAAATATGGCTCAGCAAATAATTCTGTGATGCTTCTTAAAGAATAGTAAACTGGGTAAGGATTCCCGATTGCGCTCTGCATCCATGTTGAACTTTCCCCTGTAAACATTTTATAAGAAATAGTTTAGTATTAATATTACTCTGTCTGCAGATAAAGAAATAAAACTCTTTTGATTTCTCAAAAAGTAACTTTTTCAACTGAAATATTAAAAAAATTTATGTCAAAAGAATGAAATATTTTTCTCCAAAAGCTTAATGAATCTTGAACTTACCATCAGCTGGTGGTTTTGATCCCATTGATACTTCTTTAGTTTCTTCGACAATATTGTTAAATTTCTCAATGCTTTCTTCTGATATTGATACCCCAGCGCTTACAGTACCTTCAAAATTACCATATGAAGCTGACGCTGTCAAGTCCACATCTATTCCTTCGCTTCTCAGTTTTTCTTGATTTGATTTCGAAATAGTTTTTAGCTTTGTATACCTTTTTGGAGGAAATTTTACATACAAATAAATACGATTTTATTGCCTATATTTAGATTGAGTAGCAAGATTTTTTTTGCCTATTTCTAGAGGTCATGAGTAGTAAAAATATCTTATCTATTTTTTGAATAAGTAATCAGATTATACTGTCAGATTATTTATTTTTTTATTGAATAGTAAAAGTTCCTTTTTTAATGATCTTTAAAGGGGTTAGGTATAGTCAAGAAGAGCTGATTTTAAAATAGTCGGTAGCTGTATAAAAATTAATCTCTAAATGCTATGTCTGAACGCGGAGTTTCTGAATTTAAAGTTTGCCTATCCTTTTATTAAGCTAAAAACAACAATTTTCATGTTGTTTTTTAAATTAAAAATTTGGAAAACCCATCTGACAACTTACTGTTATAACATTTTCTACTTTGCTGAAATTGTGAATGTGAGTGAAATTGCAAATGAAAAAACAAACCTGGCTCCCATACTAAATGCTTTAACAAAATGGGTTCCAAATGCTTCCAAAAAATTGTAATAGTCTTCATCACTATTGAGTCTCCTGGCGTTGTTTACAAAGTTAGGGCTGAATTTTGGCGGAGGATCGCTATAAGGAGCTCCACGATAAACACTGCATGTTGCTTCAGAACGAATGATAGATTTCTCGTTTGACTGTAACATAGATGACGATTTTTTATACTCTGTGCTTGCTGAAAACGATGCTGAGACAAGGCCAGCACTTCCTGACCCCGATACCGAGGCTTTTACCTGTAAAGATTTTAAATTAAAAAAAGATCTATCATCATTATACTTTCGATTCAAGAATGTTTTCGTATGGTAGTTGTTAGTTTTTTTTAAATAATATTTTAATAAATAATGACAATTGTTGATATGTTTATCTGTTGTATATGTTGATATGTTTATCTTTTTTGATAGCGAAGTCTTTTGAAGGATTACCACATGATCTTGATCAGAATATTAAGAAATACAGCTATCAAACAAGATAGCGAGCTCTTTGGGCCAGACGGTCCCCAATGTTACTGAGGAAGAGCGTGCAATGTTGAATATGACCGGAAGTAATGATGTATCTATGCGAAATGCCTTGGGACGTGTAGATGCCGAGACAAACGGAACTGAAATACATAAGCCGGGCTAAACAATATAGAACTTGGTGATATGTGGCCCCTGGGGGGGGTGGGGGGTACTTGGATACCAAAGCGACGGGAGTGTGCACTCCTATGATAGTTTTTGTGAACCGGCTTTAGAAAGAGAAGCCAAAAACGATACCCGGCATTGGAATTTTTGGAATGATCTAAAACCACATTTCCATAGATAATTTTCTGTAGATAGGAATGACCAGAAATGCTGATCGATTGTCTCAAAAATCATATTTTAAACTGTTTATATTTACAACATACTCGACCGTATCTCTACCACATTTGCAAGAAAGATGGCCAATTTCTGGTTTCCCATCATTCTTTCATAAAATACAACTAGTATCATAAGTTAGGAGTATTACAAGCCTTTATAAATCTTGAAATATTTACGCTATTAAAGCATACACATGTATGATCTACACAGGGGCTCACATTAAACATTTTTCGTAAACATGCTCTGGGTCGACATTAGCATGGAAAGTTTTGTGTTTATTAGGGACTGTCATCTGGCGCCACATAAAGTAACGTGATGAAATAAGAGGAGAGAACAAGGCCCTCAGGAAATTTTTTACATCACACCCTTTACTTTGGCTTAGAGCACCTCTCTCGATTACATGTTTGCTGGGATCGAGAATGTAACCTTTGACCATTTTGTAGAAAAAGTTTGTATAAAGTAGCATCCGCAGGAAACTTTCTTTAGTAATAATAATTCTCTTTGGCTTAGAATGCCTATCTCCATACAATCTTTACTAGTGCCAAATTCAAAACATTGACAGTTTAGTAACTGTTTTCTAACAAACACACATTCACGAAAACCTTCTCAGAACGCTTCTCGCAATGCAATGTTTGCCTTTCCTAGAAAATGGACATCTTGAAAAACCTGTGATAGTTTGTCTTGAAAAAAAATTTGAAACGCCAATCTTTATTTTGACTTAGAATGACACTCTCTCCCAGGCATTTTCCAGCTGAGAAGTTCTTACCCTAACCTTCCTATATCTGACTATACTCAATCTCTTTCAAAATAAACCACCTAAAAAGAACTTTAGTAGCCTTTTTTAGAAAATTACAAAACTCTTTTAGCGATCAAAGGTCAGTTCAAGATTAAGAAACTTTTTCTATTTTTGCATTACTTACTCAAAAAAACTTAAAAGTATGCAAAAAACAAATCAAGCTCTGCTTTGTATCAAATTATCCACACTTTATTGTGCACCTACCTTCCCTAAATTTGGGCCAAATCACAAAATACTGGGGGTGTCTTAGTCCCCCCATATCGAGATAGCAGTGAAAAATTATGGCGCCAGTTGCCAGCTTGACGACAGAAGAGGCTGACTACGGTTGCCCTCACCAACAAACAAACAAACAAACTGCAAACAACAATCAACACTGAGGGGGCAGCCTCTTTTTTGTTTTTTTATTTAAATAAATCACAAGGAGGGCAACGCCGATTGTTAATAAAGAAAATCATTGGGAAAATTATCAGAAGCTCTGTTAGCAAAAAAGTAACCGGCTTTAGAAAAAAAATTGAATTTGGGCTACCGGCTTTAGATTTTATCAGTTTAACAGGGGCCACATATCACAAAGTTCTCAATTGTTTAGCCCGGCATGAAGTAGAAGATCGTCAAAGAAGCGCCAGCTTACACAATCTCTAAAGCAACGAAAAAAGGGGGTATAAATGGCTTCTAAGGAAGCAATTCAAATTATTGAAGAGATGCTTAAAAGAAAGGAAATAAAGATGCTGCTAAAAGCTTAATACATATTTCCAACAGCTGGCAATGAAAGACAAAGAGCACTATCTAAACAAGGCATGTGCAGAAATAGAAAGAGACAATCAACTTGGAAAGACGCGGGATTTATTTAGACACTTAGAAAGATCACAGAGGTGACGGGAATGTTTAAACCGAGGTTATGTGGACTGCAGAGCAAAAAGAATCTAATCTTTGTGAACAAACGTAGGACAGGTGGAGGGCATACACTGAAGAACTGTACCAGAAAGACGGAAGCATAACAACAATTTATGACAAAATAGAATATGACGACGAACCAGAAATTACAGAAAGTGAAGTCAGACATGTGCTGAATTCTCTTGCGGATATAAAAATTCCTGCAAAAGACGAGTTTCAGAGACGTAAGTATGGGGGGGGGTTAGGGGGAAGCACTAGGGCCCGTGCCCCTCACATTTTTGCAAACCCACGGAAAAGTGCCCTCAAAATTGAAAAATGTGCCCTTCTTTCAGGTGAAAGATGCCCATTTCTATTCCGATAAAATTGAAATATGCCCTTCTATAATCACGAATATATTTTTAAAGCGCCCCGTTTAGTCCCGAAAAAATAGATTAAAGGTAAAGGGAAGATTAATAAAAAAAATCGCACTGCTACAATTTTCAAAAAATTTGTTACAAGAAAGTGCCTTTTCAATGTAGAAAAAGTAATAAAAGTGGCCTTTCTTAAAAAGTGCCCCTACTTAATCTCAAAAAGTTAAAAGAAGAGCCCTTAAAAAAATGCCGTTAAAAACTGTTGTCTGTAGTCACACCCGGTCCATCATATCAATCATCTGATTATCAGGTGACTATGTGTGGACTAGGTGTTTTTCCCTGTTGGAAATGATCAAACAATGATTAATCAAGGAGATCTTGGCAACAACTGGCCAGTTCAAATCACAACAAATGTTTGCTGGAAGCAAACCAAATATATTTATAGGCGTCAAACCGCGCCATATTGATTTCGCTGAAGCTGTGTGATACTAATGATGATGGCAAATAAACCGACATTCTCCGACGCTCAACGTGAGATATTAGAGAGTGAGTACCAGGCGCGGATCCAGGGTGAGCTACTCGAGTTGGGAAACTCACCCAAATTTTCCAAGATAAGATTTTTAATGTAATAATTTTTCTGTATGGAATTTTTATACTTTTATTCTTTATTTGATAGAATCCTGATAGGATCTCTTTTTCAATTACTTTTGTGATCCAAACTATTCATTTGGCGTTCGCACTGATGACCTTTTCGATATCCGATTGTATGAAACGCGATCTCTGTATTTACATTCGCAACTTGCAACAACGGGCATTAAGAAACGTGAGTTGTTATTCCTCCCTGTGTCCCCGTACCCGTGATGTTACAACTAACTCCTTGATGTTCACAACTGACACCTTAGTGTTTGCAACTGAGTCTTTTACGTTTGCAACTGAGACTTTTACGTTTGCAACTGAGACTTTTACGTTGGCAACTGAGACATCGCTATTGTTTTATGAACATGCAACTGAAACTTTGATGTCTCAAATCAGCATGTCACTGAGACTCACACTGTCAGTCTCAGTGTTTTCACGCGACGAGTGGATCCTTGTCACGAACTAAAAATGCTCCAACGGTTCTGGAAGAAAAAATAAAGGAGAGCCAAGCCAAGCCAAGAAAAGAAACTTATTTCTTACAAAGAAACGGAGAGGTTGAGGCAATCGATATTAAAAAGAGATGACCTTGCTACAAGGGTGGATTCCACGCCGGATATTTACGCCAAGACAATGCAAAAACAATAAAAAATCGTAACTCCACGCTGTAGGCTACATGGAATCCAGTCTGGCTTTGCTAATTGCCTCTTCTCCCAAAAGTATTTTGAAATGGGCCTAGCTGCTTTTCCAGCAATAGTGAGAGCGCTCGGGCGCATATACGATAATGACCAGAATAGGATAATTTGGGCGCGTATAGGATAATTTCTATTACATTAAATTTATTGTTTGTGGCATTGGTTTTTGCATTATTCAAGCATTATCAACATTTTCAGCTATTTACGAACATGAATATAACCCTTCACTCTTGTCCAGAAACAATTTGTGTACGATTTAACATTTGTTTTAACTTAGGCCCGTTCTTTAGAAACCAAGCGGACGAAGAAGGTAAATGTTGAAATGATTACAATCTAATCTTATTACTCGTTGTTGTCGTGTCTCCGAGGATTTATTCTTTACCAACTTTTGATTTCCTTGGAAAAATAATTTCTTTGTCGAAATGTGGTTATTTTTGCTTGGTCGCATATATGATAATTTCATTCTGGCGAAAATAGGATAATTTTTTTTAAGTCTTTCCGTGAATTTTTTGTTTTTATTCTAATTAGAAAGCATTTTATTCCTTACAAACTTTTGATTTTCTTAGAAAAGAAAATAATTAATAGGAAGATAAAGCAGGTAGCTTTCACAAGGATAGTGCTCTCAATGACTCATCCAATAAATCCAATAAACGTTTGGAAACAAAGAAGCCCGAGAGCCCATTACTTTTTCGCCAAAAAAACCCCCAAAAGTCCAAGAAGCTATAAAAAGGAAGAACACGACATTAATAGTTTTCTTATAAGTTTGTCGTCTCATTCAGAAGATAAATGTTCCAACAAAAGAGTCAGAAAAGTGTAATGCATTTTCAACGGATACAATTTATCTGAAAAAGAATAGAAACTGTGAGGCTGAACAACGGACGAAGCCTGTTGTTGTCCCAACATTGTTGGATTGAAAATCTGGGTTTGACAAATTACGATAAAGGTTGCCTTATAACACCCTCAAAAATTGATTCTGTGATGCAGGTGATAGGAGAAGAGTTTCCTGACATTTCTGGACTTTTTTCGGTGTCTGCTTGACACTACCTGGGGGAAATGGAAATATTTCTTGTAAGGGCATAGAAACTCAAAAAGGGCGTTTTCTTGCTTAAAAGGGCGTGCCCCAACAAATTTCGGTAACTTCAGTAACTCACTCAATATTTTCTCTGGATCCGCGCCTGACTGCCCAAGTTAGATAGTACTGCCTGCCCTCCCCCCTGGGATAAAAAAGATACCTTCAGTTACAACTTATAGTCAGTTACATTCAGATGGGCCCCCAGAATGCCCCCCCCCCCAATTCTAAAGTCACAGACATTATCTTGCCTGCTGCTCAATTTTTTATCAGTTACATTCATAAAAAACTAATATTTGCAAATTGTTAAGGGGGGTCAGAACAATAACGTCAAAATGATACTGCCAAGAAGTACAAGGTTTTTTCAAAGGTCTCAAATTTTTATGTTTGTCTAAAGAAAAATTCGTGAAAGTTTATTGTTTTGATAATTGTTTTGCTCAATTGTTTTACTCATGAGTCTTTGCAAAGAGAGCTTAAAGATAAAAGTGAAGACTCGCCATTTTACAAGTCACAACTGAAACTGTTTTGTCAAATGTGTGATGTTGCCAGGGTTACCTTTTTTGGCCTACCCGATTTTTCCTAATCAACTTTTTTTGACATCTTTCTGCAGCTATTGAAATCAAGGAAAAACGGAATTTACCTTGCATGGTTTCCTTTTGAATACCAGGAATTTATGTTTGCTTTTCATTAATTGTTTGTTGTGCATGCGTTTGATTTCAATTTTATAGTTTTGGTTAGATCATGTTTTAAATCATGGTTTGGTTGGTTGGTAGACATTGCATGTTGTTTAATGAATGAGTCACGTGACCTCGAATGAAACCCCATTGATAATTTGTATTAGCTTATTAATATTTAGGATGTTCATGATATGAATATGAATTAATGATAGCTTCATATTATTGCGAATGTTGTTATGCAGCTGGTTTTTTAAGTTTTATTGTTGTCATGACCTGTGTCTTCAGCTTTTTCCGTTATGAAGTTTTTGGATCTTAACAGGCAACTATGTGCAACGAGCACCTAATACTTACTTAATAAGTACTTATGATGGTGAACACAACGGAAAGTATTTTCAGATTAGCTGTTTTAGTTTTGAAATGAAGAACCGGAAAGTCGGACCGACTAGTCCATTAGTGGACTTCAAAACTGTGAAACGAGATGTCGACAGACGAATTCGACGTCGAAGAACCCAGTCTTCACCACAAGCAGATATTGATGTTGATGTACAGGATGGTTCTGAAAGCGTATTCGAATCCGAAACGAACGATACTAAAGATACAAGGAAAAGCTTTGGAGCACAGAAAGTCATTGGCAGCCAACACGAATCCACGGACATCTTTTCGGCAGTATCAAAAAGTTCTGAAATCAAATCATTTCGTAACAGCGATGTTAGAGAATCAGGGATAAACACCGAAACTCAAGACGCAAATAGCGCTTCGGCAAACGTAACCAAGAAAATCATTCGTTCCGATCATCGTAGGAAAACGATTGACGCGACATCGCACGATCACGCGAGCACGAATTTACGTGTTCAAAATAGATTGTTTCGACATCTTCATAATTTGGACCAAACGAAGAGCTCACCTAAAACAAACATTAAAAATGAACGAAGTTACGACACGGTTGTTGACAAAGTTAAAAAGGTATCGACGATTCTTCCCGTTGTGTTAAAGGCTGAATCGACACGAAAAGCTGCGTCGAAATGGCGAAACTTCAGGGCAAAGAAACGCGTAAAAGTTGATTTTTTAAAACATTTTGAAAAATTTAACCTCAAGAATTTAGGCGATTTCGACCGTTGTCGCCGAAACACTTTGACGGACGAGTCGTTCGATTTTCTAGACGAAGACGTCGATGTTGATATCAGTTCGGAGGAAAGTTTGGATCACAAATTTCTTACCAAACAAACAAAAAGCAAGGAACTGGTTCACTATTTTGTCGTCTTGGCGAGGTCAAAAGATGAGAGCAAAAGTGTTGATTTGGATAAAGTTGCGTCCCTCATTGAGGAAGGAGCTGATCCGAATTGGGGTGATCGACATGGTCAAACGATTTTACATGAAGTAGCTAGAATATGGCATCCGGATGTTGCGATGTTTCTTTTAGAGCATGGTAATTTTCTTTTGAAAGCTTTGCAGTGTCGTAGCGGCCATTGGGGTCAGGGGGGGAATGCATCCCCACTTTTTCAGATATATTTAGTCACTTGTTTAACGTGGTCACCTGTTTCAGTTTCCAGTACCCCCATTTTTCAAACCGCCTTTGTTTCTTTTTAATCTTGGTCTTGGTAAATCAAATAGGACTTACGGCACACTCCATGATACCCCAAACTGACTGGATGATACCCCAAACTCTAAGTTTGCCCTTCTTACGTCATTTTATGCACAATTTAATATTTGTAGTCTTACAGATTTTAAGATACAGCCCTACAAACGGTATTTTTTTGATCACCCTATAATTTTTACAAGTAAACAGCGTGTCATAGCAGGTAACAACATTTTGCAGCAGCCGGCATACACGCTTCTTTGATGGATCAATCGATTAATTTAATTTGTAGACCACGACACACACCCAATTTCAATTGTAGAATACAAAATATGTCTATTGAAAAGTTGTACGCTGTACGACCTAAAGAGAACCAAAGTTTATCTTGCTTGGAGGATTTACGTTAAAATAATAGGAAAAATAATAACGATTGAAAACACATACTACAGCGAGGCTACATTATCTTTGTGAATATGATGCTTAAAAGATAACGAAAACGTATCGAAATTTCAGATTTAATGCTAGGTGTCCCAAAAGGCTACACGTTTGCAAAGCTATTGTTGAGGACCTCATTTTTTATTTTTTAATATTTTATTTCCACCAGTGCTAAACAGAGACTTCAATAAGGGCCACGTAACGCCGATTGAAAGTACATTCTTCATAATTTTTTATTAAAGGTGCTTACCATTTTTGGTTATCACTGGGCATAACATAGCGATTATTGGTTATAGGCCGCTGAATGCGCCTCTCCTCCATTGCCCCCCCCCCCACTCCGGCGTCTCTGGCTGTATATGATTGTTATTGTTACATGTTGTTAGGTTGTGAAATTGAAGAACAATTAGTAATTATAACATAAATTATAATAAAAGGGCACTTTGCCCCCACTTGCTGCCTCTCTTGTGTTATTGTTTCTTGATCTTGTTTTGTTTAGCGGCCCAGACTGGTTAGGCCTTGCTTTTCCTGAGTCGTATAAGATTACATTCCCATTCCATTGTATTTAGGAATTTTTATAAATAATTATTGATATTTTTATAAATAATTACTTGAATAATTTTATAAATATTACTTTCGTTAGGTTCTGAAGTTCAGATATGTTAAAAATATAAATATATTACTATTACATATTCAAAATATAAATATGCTACTAATATATGTTATAAATATAAATATATTATTAATATATGTTAAAAATACAAATATATTTCTAATATATGTTAAAAATATAAATATATTATTAACATATGCTAAAAATATAATTATATTACTAATATTTTTAAATAATGTAAATATATTACTAATATATATTAAAATATAGATATACTACTGATATATATTAAGAATATAGATATATTACTAATATATGTTAAAATATAGATAGATTACTGGTATATGTTGAGAATATAAATATATTACTAATATATGTTAAGAACATAGATATATTGCTAATATATGCTTAAAATATGGATATATTACTAATATATGTTAAAATGTAAATATATTACTAAGATATGTTAAAAATATAATTATATTACTAATATATGTTAAAATATAGACATACTACTGATATATGTTTAAAATATAAATATGTTACTAATATATGTTCACAATATAGATACATTGCTAATATATGTTTAAAATATAGATATATTACTTTTTCGTTAGGTGCAGAAGTTGAAAAAGTGGACAGTTATGGACGAAGTCCTTTGCACGTTGCAGCAGCCGTTGATTATGCTGATATGGTTGAATTTTTACTGGCTAATGGAGCGAAGATTGATGCAAGAACGTTTGGTGAAAACCAGACACCGATTCACTATGCAGCGAAGAACGATGCATGTAGTTCACTTCTTACCCTGATGAAAAAAGGAGCTTCGATCGATGACACTGATTTTAAGGACAGAACTCCATTGCAGGTAATTTATCTATGCTTATTGGCACGATCAGTTTTTTGGGGCAGGGAATTTTTACAATTGAAGAGGTTTAGATGATCCAGGGCGAGTTTAAGTAAGAGTACGACAGGTGAAACAATAGACATTCACCGAATTCCATTCGAAAACGTTGTCTTGTTACCAAAAAAGACCGTTAAATTCAAATTATTTATGGAAAATGAAATTAAATTCAAAAATTGCATGACTATACGAACTCTTTTTATGACCAATCATTTCCACGGTCAAAGCTCTCTTTTTCGTTTGTCAAATGTGGCCTCGTTTCCGCTTAAAAGCTTTTCTCGAAAATGAGGCCAGGCTTGAGAAACTAAAAATTAAATGTGAGTACTTGAGTACGAATTCGACTGTAAAAAGCCTGAGCCACAAAGAGCCTTTGACATCGTGAAAATTGAAAATAATGTTTACAAATCTGTATTTATTTTGCTGGGTCGCCTCTTGGAGTGCATTTTCAATTTTGTACTCACGGTTGAAATCTATTTTTTGTCTCACTACTTAAAATGTACTACCAACAATGACGCACGAAACCATTTTTAATGGTTAAAACTATATTCTCTTGTAGGTTGCTGCGGAGCTTGACAGATCGGAAACTTGTAGGATATTGATAAGCGAAGGAGCTCCTGCTGGTGTATGGGACGACAGTGGAATGTCGGCCATGAGTCTTATGATTCAAAAGATGCCTCCTGTGGTAAATACCGATTTGTATTTACCGATTTGTAAATACCGATCTATATTATAGAATCGTATTTTTATTTCTAAATGTCAAATTAACATTTATAACTTTGAAACACGATTCATCATATCACAGTGCTGTTTTGTAACTTCGAGACATAGCAACTTTTGGCCATTACGTTATCATAACCAGCGAGAGTAGATTCTGGATCTAAACATCCATATTATTGATAATACATCAACTTCTTATTTTAAATCACGGAGAGAGGAGAATAGCAGCCAACTGCATTTGTCATGTGGTGAAATATTTGAAATGAGAAGGAGAAAAGAGGCAACCTTATGATTCCTTGGAGAAAGTTTAGCTGTGGTCAAATTAAAAATTAATTCCTTTTTGCAATTCTTATTTCAAAATTGTTGTGTGCTGCAATTTCTGTTATGAATTCAAGAAGCTAGTTGACGTGTTTTTACTTTAGGCCCTGCAAGCACTCGATCAATTTCACATCAAGGATCGTGCTAACAGACGACAATACTTCTACCTTGACTACTTGGAGCCACCATTAACGAACGCAGCAAATGGCGCGAAATCTTCGTTAAAAGTTGCGGTGGAGCAGCAACAGTTTTCAATAATTACTCATCCTGTCATGCAGAGGCTTACTGAAGTTAAATGGAAATGGTTTGGTAAGATGGGAACTAGTTTTCACTTTTTGATAAACTTGTTTTTCTGCATTTTGTGGACATCACTTCTCTGTACGTTGCCTGTTGATGTAACAAAGATGCATGTATCTCCGCTTCGAAACGTAATCATTCGAGTGGTCTTTGAAGTTTTTGTTGCTTGTACATTAATCTACTGGATAATTAAGGAAATTTTTGAATATCGAAATTCATTACGAGAACGCGATTTATTCGTTCGTTGGCGCGAAGACGAGCTACTCAGAGACATAAAGTATTGCCATCCGCGGTGGCCCGAAGAGCGGGCGTACATTGAACGCGAAATTGCTCAACTTGCAGATCAAAAACCGAGCTATCTCGTTGACTGGTGGAATTTTTTCGATTGGATTACTTACGGATTCATGCTAGCCACTGTTATTTGTCATATTATTACTGCGGTAAAACATTCAGAGAAAGCATTCAGAGCGGAAAAAGCCGTTGGATCTGTCATGCTTATACTGCAATGGGCGCGTCTCATGAAATTTGTTCGCGCGTTCAAGCCGTTGGGCCCGTTTGTTGTGATCCTCAGGCATGTTATTTCAGATACCGGGCGATTTGCATTCTTGTTTTTTGTATTTTATATCCCGTATGCAGCAGCTCTGTGGATACTGTTTGGAAATAGGTCTGTGACAGGATATAAAGATTTTGGAGAACTCGCATACAATCTTCTTCAAATCACCGTCGTTGGAGACTTTGGATTCAGTGATTTGGCTTACACGGACGGCACGATGGCGCGATTACTCTGTGGGTCGTACATTGTTGTTAGCGGCATTGTCTGCTTAAATTTATTTATCGCGCTTCTGTCGGACACTTTTCAACGAGTGTACGACAACGTCCAGGCAAACGCACTAATGCTGCGCTCAGCAAGAGTCCTTCATTTCGAAGACAATTTCTCAAATAAAAGAAGAGCGAAGTTTCGAATGAGATTGCACAGACGATGCTCGCCGGAGATTACGTACTACGACGATGATATGACGGACCAGATGGACACGGAACTGAAACGCATGACCCATCAAATCAAGGCAGATGTAGACAATCTAAAATCGTATCTTGAAAATAAATTTGGAAATCCAGAGGACGAGGTTTTGGAGAATGGACATCATCGGACGGATAGCCGTTTGTCTTCTAACGAAGAGAGGAGAATGTTCAAAGAGGAAATCGATTTGTTGAAGTCGAATTACGATCATTCGATAAAAATCGTCAGTCAGCAGCTATTGTCTATCAATTCTATGCTTGCTAACTTTGTGAACAAACGAAAGAAAAAAAAGAATGATAGAAGATTGGAGTATTTGCAAAGTGGTAATGTTTTGGTGAATAATGCAGGCAGAAATAAAAACGTCATTGCAGTTACCCCAATATTGATGGGGGACAAGACCTCACGTCAGCAAAAAGAAGACGAATGATCGACAGTGTTTGTCATCAATAGACGATTCCGCCAAAGATGGCGGTAAAGAAATTATTCCCATGATTAATTGCGTTCGATTTGCGACATTAACAGTTTAATAGGCATTCGATCATAAAACGCAATGAATCCTGGAAGTAATCTCCTGTTGCCATCTTTTGCGGAATTGTCTATTCGAAAAGCATTGCATGTACTGAAGGCTTTCTGGTGCGATTTTACTTCCGTAATGTTTTTTTCTAATAAAACAATTTAAGAAATAATTTGCGTAATGTTTGTATTCAAGTCGAAAATAACGTGGAGTGTATCAATCTCCAGGAAGCCTACAAAATTTTGAGATTTCATGGGATTATTATAAAAATCAGAACAATTGTTTATCACAGTGTAGCTACGAAATTTCTACTGATTGATTTTTCTTTCCATGAACAATCCTTGGAGTTTGTCGAATTATTGTATTAAGACCATGTGCGGAGAAGAACGGATACATCCGGAACGGAAGAACGGTCCGTTCCGAAACTAGTACGGGTAGACTTTACGTTCACACGAGAACCGCTGAACTCGATCTGCTATCCGTGCTAGCTTGGATCCGCAAAAACGTTTGAACAGACAAGATTGGATTCGTTCTCGTACACACAGGGCCTAATATCATTTGTGACAAATCTCAATCACATTCTTCGTATCTTCTTCCTCCAAAACAGCTAGAATCTCTTCTATATCATCGGGGAATGAGTGTTTTATCCATTTGATTGATTTCAGCTTTATTCTATCCATGTTTTGAAATTTATGGGAATTGCAAGTGCCAAACAATTTCTGCATCTTTGCTGCATAACTGGAGTGAATGGAGTGTAATCTCAATGACTACTATATCGGCAGGGTCGAAGAAGAGATCAATAAATAATTTTGTCCCTATGATGGTAAGTGTACACGTTTTTCCAACTGTGCTTGCCATACATGCAGCACAGATCTACTGTTATTACATGCAACATATATCTACTCAAAATTACTATACCTTCTGCCCATTTTACCCTCCTCCCGAAATTACTAACAGGATAAAGTCAAAATGGGACGCCAAGAGCCTTTTAGAATGCTGGAACAAAGAAGGACGATTTTAAACACAAAAGCATATTTATACACATCTTATTTTGTTCAAAAATTCTCGAAAACCGAAACAGATCCTCAATAAATTTCATTGCGACATCAAGTGGATATAAGTCAACATGTAAGTCCAAGTTATCAAGACATCGTTTCAGTACTAAAAGTCACATTGATTAGATTTCCTAGCTTATCGCAAAATACAGTAGAAAACCGTATATAAGGACCTTCCATTTTTAAGAACCTACAGGCTGAAAGACATCTATTTTACTCAAAATGAAAAATCTCTTATCTACTTAAAACATTGTTAAAATTATAGACAGATATTTATCAAGTAAACTTGAGTATTTTTTTTATCACCACTCCTGAACCATTAAGGTAAAATATGATTTCAATTTAAGAACCTTACCTGGTTGAATTCCAAAATGTAGGTTCTTATATGCAGGTTTTTACTGTACAATGTTTTTACTATTTTTAAACCGTAACAAATCCACCATTTAACTTCTCTAAAATGTCATCAATCTTTTCAGGAAAAGTCTTCAAATAAGTTCTAATATCTTCATCATCTTCTTTACGAATTTCAAGTTCATATCGACTCTTAATGGCATCTAATTTTCCTGTAAGGTTATTCTTATCAAATATCTTGCTACAGGCATCAGTCGATACAGTTATTGCAACTAATACTTTTTCGATACTGTCATGGTCTTTAAATGATAACTGCTTTGGAAGCAACACACACCAGCCTTTTTGGACGAGTGCTTTCATCAACGGAGTCCTGCAAAAAATGATAAGAAAATCCGTAATAAATTTAGAAGTCCTCTCGTAGACGGAAAAATAAAAAGTAAAAAATTTAGTTTTTGTTCAACAAAAATTGTTTTATGCATATGAAATATTTCCAATTATTAGGAAGGTGCGATTTCAAACACGACAATGCGATTTGTCGCCGTTAAGAATGGATTTCAACACCTTCGACGCAACCAAGCAAATCATAGATTCAAGTATTGTTGTTTTTGTTTATTTTGATTTCATTGAGTGCACTCAGAGTGTGAAATCTATTCTTTCAAATCGCAAACAGCATTGTCATGTTTGAAACCGCAATTTTTCGTTTTACGAAATTCCCCCTGTTGGTGTAACAAGAGAGGATTCTGTAAAACAAAAGATTCATTTCTGAATACAACAATGCGATTCGTCACCGTAAGCCATGGATTTCGACACCTTCAACGCAGCAAAGCTAATCATAATAAACAAAATTCTCCATGTTTTTCCAAATAGAAGTATAAACAACAACAAACCTTTGATGTTTTGACATTTTCCCTTGTTTGACCATAGAAACTTTTATGTCATTTTGTTCAACAATTAAGTCTGAAACCAGCGTCACTGCCTTCACTTTCAGAATTTTTGATGAACTTGATTCTAAGATTTTTAAAAGATAATTCAATCCGTCCAATTTCATGAAAACTATTTGAGCCTTCGAGTTGGTTCGAATGAGCGCTGACAAAGCAAAAAGTGCCATCTTTTGTAGTTTTTCAACAGAAGAGTAAGACAGGACTCTGAATAAATTTCCCATTACTCCGTGTTCCAAAGCTGCCATTTGCGCGGATGGGTTACTGAAAAAATAATACATAAATATAAGTACTTTTAAAACATACCGTAAATCCTCGAATTAGCCCCCTGGGGGGTGAATTGATTTCAAGCCTTTTTGGCGGGGGCTATTTCGAAGTCGTATTTTTTCCTATGGGATGACTAAATAAATATAAAATACTGCGGGATACCTACACATTGAAAAGAACAACATACATGTATATAAACAGAATTCGCCGAATAAAATATGAAATAACAGGCTTAATGAAATAAGAAATTCGAGGGTGGGGGCTTATTTGGGGGGGGGGGGCTAATTCGAATATTTACGGTATTTATATTGCTTTTGCACATTTCGCTTCGTTCTCTTTTTTAAAAATTAACTGATCATTTTATTCCCATTTTAATCATTTTGCATATTTAGTATCTTATTGTTATTAATCGCTACATAATATAATCGTTTATAGTCAATTTTATAGTATATTAACTTAAATATTTTGTTCTGTTGTGAACGGCCAAGGACAGTTAGGCTCCTGCTTTTCCTGGGTCGTGTAGGACTTTTATATATCCTATAAATAAATTTTGAATTGAATTTGAATTGATATTGCAAATTTGCGAAATCAGTTCTCCAACATTGCTTTGCTTTCAAGCAAGTTTGTTGATTAAAATCCAGTAAAGAAAGAGCTAACTTTGATTTGAAATTTCAATTTACCAGTTTTGGACTGGTAAACGTGATCACAGCTGAACGGATGATATCCCAAACTCTAAGTTTGTCCTTCGGATGTGGTATTGAGCACAATAAGAGATTTGTAGCCTTGCGAATTTCAAGCTACATCTCTGCAAATAAAAGTAGCTTTTCGGGGTCACCCGGTTCATGGTGACAAGTTCAACCTCATTTTGAGCATGAAGCAGAGATAAAAATGAATATATAAAACAAACTGACTTTGAAAAGGGCAGCCAGGGAATGTTTTCAAATTATGTATGTTATGTTTTCTGTATTTGAAATGCATTCTTTTGCCGGACATAAAATAGTGTATTTCCTTATTCGACCCTTGGAGCATCATTTCCAATAGTGTATAAGAAATTAATAGATGACATCAAGATTTCCTAAATACGTTAATAGACAAAGTTATTTTAAAAAATTAACCTTTGTACGGCAGCACCAATAACTCTTGCAGCCTGTATTTGTAATTTAGGCTGTGAATGATTCAAAAATTTGACAACAACTTCCAAGCCATGAATTTTGTCCAAATCAATTCCATTGTCAATCTGATGGACATAATATTCTAAATCTTCCAATGCATTGAACTGTTCTGCTTCTGTTGCATTCTCTGTCTTTAATATTTCTACCTTTAATTTCATTATTTGGGCATCTGATTTTGTATGCATCACCATCGTGTTTTCAAGCTCTTTTCGTATTTCTTCTATTGATCGAAATTTCTTCCTGACTGAAATGATGATAAATGTTGAGCTCAATTGTTTCAGTACAGTCTAGTATGAATCTAGGTTCGGCATGCAAGAAGAACGCTGTTTAACGGGGGTGCCAATTTGCTTCAAAGTGCAACGAGGTCCCAGAAAAGTAGAACTTTAAACAAATTTTATTTCATTTGAAAGTAAATTTTATCTTCGTTCCAATGACATGCCGTTTGCTTCAGTCATATGAATTCTACATGCTTTAAATTGATGTTTTATTCAGCATGTTCACCCTTAGATGAGAGGCATTATGCAAACAGAAACAATGCTGCTGTTTCAACAAGGACTAACAGAGCACTTACTACTAAGTTACAAACGATTGCTGTTCGGTTGTGAGCTAGGCCATTTTGGAAAGCTTTCAACTTTCCTACAAAATAGCTTTGCTACAAAATTCCAAATCAAAAATTCATTAGCAAATAGCCTTGCCAGTAAATCTGCAACCCCCATTCTCTTTATGGGAAAAGGGGTTACAAATAATGAAACAAGTTTACATTTAAGTTAAAAGTGTAATATACATCACTTTTGTTTATAATTTACACTTACACTTTTGTTTATAATTTACATCAACGATATGCCAGAAACAGTAGATTGTATGATAAGATTATTTGCTGATGATGCAAAGATTTTTACTGGGTGTAGAAGTGAACAGGAAAGAGAAACACTGCAACGAGATTTGATATCCTT
>JAYJMH010015898.1:0-21359 GCA_036873815.1 Phacellophora camtschatica
TCAAATCTACGGTTTTCGGTTTGATACGAGACCGCGCCAATTTATGGATTCGCACGCACTCGCACTGTTGTTCGTTTTATCTTTCTCCCCCTAATTTCTGCCTCGTTGTGTGTCAAACAAAAATGAAACTTGCTATGATTGTTTTTTATGTCTAAATCTCACACCAAAATGAGCAATGCAATTTTTTGGCATTGTCCAGTTTTTTGCGTTGATGCCTCTTTAAGAGCTTACAACAGGACGACTTAAACGTGTATTTGATAGTCCCCAAGAAGAGAAAACCTGAGCTGAAAGAACACAAATTATATCCTTTCAAGCATTCAAGAAACATCTAAATCAATAAAAGTTCTTTCTGTACTATACAAGTTTTTCTTCTCATAAAGAATGATGTGGAAACGCCACAATAGATAAGTTGCGCAGTTCTGAAAGCTGTGTATCATGTGGAACAAATGAGTATTTTACATATTTTGTTTGACTCGCTGTTCATTTGAGTATTTTATTTGACCCGCTGTTCATGTTAAGCCTTGTTAATGGGCAAGGATTGCTTCATTGGCAACAATGTTGCACGACATAACGATTTCTGTATCAATGTAAGAACATAAATTGCTGTGAGAAACAATTGCTGTGATGAGAATAATTTTGTGGAGCTCTATGGATATTATCTTTCCAATACAATAAAATTTGTTGTTGTTTGTTGCGTTCCTCCCGCAAAAACAAACATTTTAAAAACACCGACTAAGGCAACCCTTTCAAGCCTGTATTTATTTCAAATACAGGTAAATCTTGTTTATGTTTTCATTATTCATGTGGCAGTGCATTGAAACAAACAAAATAAAACGGATGAACTTACACGTATTATGGTTTATAAGAAACAGCTTATAAGAAGCGATAGGCTAAATGCTACTTGGATAATGAAAGCTAATACGCTTTTGCAGCTTTTGAAGCTCAAATTAATATTCCTTTCTAAAAACAACACACTAATAGTAGTTGCTTTTTAGAATCTATTTTGACTCTATTCGGAACTTGATACATATATTACAACAACTAGATAAAGAATTTGAAGAAACAGCTACGAAACATTTGAAGCAAAAATGCCCCAACATTTAAGAAAAAGGCTACATACCACAAACCTTCGTTTCCAATATAAAAAATAAGTGTATGTCAAAATCGCCGAAATGAATTGAAATCTCCGTAGAACTAAAGCATTTCTCATTTTAAATCAATAATTGCATGCACCATGCAGGAAACGCAGCCAAGGGGTGGTCCGTGTTGCCACAAGAGCATTGTTCTGAATAATTGAAAAGTTTTTTTTTCTGGTTCTGACAAAGTTGAAAAGACGGAGATGACAAAGAGAATGCAAAACGAAAGAACATCTGTGTGGTATTATTGTTTGACTTGCTTTGCATTTGTTAACTTATTGGGAACTTTTTCAATTTATGATGGAAATTATCGCAAATTTGCGTAATCATGGATATTATTTGAGAATATATTGATGGAAATTGTCTGATAGTTAAAGATAACGTCTTCCAAACATGACTTTTGCTATATTTCAACTTTGGATGATTACAGAGCAGAGTCAGGAAATCATGTGTTCCGAGTGGACGTCATAGCCGTGGCGAAGCTCGCAAGCGTAATTACGTGTACATGGGAGCATTTTTGATCATTCGAACGCTAGTTAAATATTGGATCCATAATAATTTCATAAATCCAAAAAGTTCATCAGGCCATGAACATATCTCTCAGCTCCACCCCGACGTTTTTGTTGCTGTCCACCATTTTCCAGTGTGATAAAAACCATAAAAGTGACAAAATTGAACTCAAAACGCACACTAGCAAATATTCACCCTCATTTGTCATATCTTACGAGCTGGGCAGATTCGTTTGTTCAAATAACAAAATAAAAGAATACTTTAAACTATTGTTGGCCAGGAAGATGGCCTTAATTGTGGGATGGTTAACAGTCCCCTGGGGGCTTCTAATTGTTTTTAACTAGTTTTGTCTTTTGGACGTGAATATCAACTTTAATCACTGTAATCCGTGCAGTACACGATTTTTGATAGCTCGTTAAAGATATTCCGCGTTTTTTGGCACACCCTGTATGATGTTTAAAAGTTTATTTGAACTCTTAGACAGCATTAAAACCACATTTTTAACAATAAGGCCAAAAAGATCATTTAGGGTTTTGAAGATACCCTACATTTTCATTTAGCATAACCCAGCAAAATCAAAAAAGCAATGTTATAGTCAAGGCTCCTTTACAGTGACTATGCAAACCCTTAGCCTTTTTAGGTTCACTTAGTACAAATGATCAAAGTAAAATTGTAATGAATATGTATTTTGATTGTTTTCTTAGATTTCCGGTTGTGAGCCAGTCGAGATTGACCTGAATTTCTTCAGTATTTATACATACACAGGATACAACAATATAAAATTTTCAATACATGCCTCTGTGAAGGAGGATGCAACTGGCGTTGTACTAAAATCCGATCATAAAATCACAGTTGAAAAATCTTACGTAAAAATGTCTTTTGATGGGACTCCAAATTCTTTTAAACCTGGTCTTCCCTTTAATGCAGTGGTAAGTTATATTATTTTTAAATTTGATTTAAGTTTTGTCAGTTTGCATGCAGACTTTTTCGTACATGTTTATTTGAAGAAACGTTGACCAAATTATCATCATCACCAGTTTTGACACCCCAAGCAGACAACCTATCAAAATGCTTGAGTGGAAAACCATAGACGAACTTATAAATACCGAATTAAAAACCATAGTTTTCAAATCCCTAAATAACATGGCTCCGCAATACATGGGTAACATGTTTGTTAAAAATTCGCAAATTATGCCCCATAAACTACGTAACACTGAATGCGATCTTAGAGCACCTAAGAAGAAAGCAGCGACAGGCTAAAAATGCTTTTCATTTTAGGGTGCTAAATTATGGATTTGCCTCACAGCTGAGTTTCAACTTGTCTCCTCCCTAAAAATATTTAAAAAAGTATTATTTAGGGGTTCATTCTTTCTTTTTAATAGGGTTTCAAATTTTATATTTTAACATGTAAATAAAGAATTAAGTTGTAAATAGGATTAAATAAGTTTTTAATGATATCATTTACTTTCTATTTTTTTGGGGGGAGGGCCCTTTGAAAAACAGCTTTGTTGAATGACATCCCTCACCATTAGTTAGATTTTAAAATGAAAGAAAAAATGAAAAACATAAATGTTTTTATAGGCTTTGAAACTTTGATATTTATTGGTATTATTGTTGTGCTCATTTTGAAAATTATTTTGTTCTCCTCTTTTAACAAAATTACCTATGGCTACGGAATGGAATAACTAATTGTTACAAATAGATTTTCATACCTTTTATTTCATATTTCATATCAAAACCTTGGGATTAATTTGTTTATAATGAGAAAATGTTTGCGTTTTTTGCACTTGTCCGGTATTGCATAATCCTTATTGTTGAAATATAAACTTATCTAATGTTTACAGTTAGTTGTGTATGTCTTTTTTACTTATCTTTTTTGTATTTTTAATTAAAAATGTATATAATTACTAGTTTTGGTTTGTTTTATCTATATATGTAAGAAAATGTATTTTTCATTCATAACTTTATTTTAGCTTGGAGTAACCTATCCTGACGGAAGTCCAGTTAATAATATAAGAATCAAGGTTGATGTTACAGGAGGATATTCAAGAAATTTGTTTAACAAATATGTTATGGTCAGGAATGGACATGCAAAGATTGATGTTCCTGAGATTCCATTTGACGTCAAAGAAGTTCGATTTAAAGCAAGTTATTTTATTCTTCTTCCTTATCATATGGTCCATTAAGTATTAATTTTTCTCATCTTGCATAACCATAAACACAAGCATAAACCACAAGCATAAGTATAAGCACAAGCACAATCACAACCAGCACCACAAACACAGGCACAAGCACAAGCAGCACCACAAGCACAAGCGCAAGCACAAGCAGCACCACAAACACAAGCGCAAGCACAAGCAGCACCACAAGCACAAGCAGCACCACAAGCGCAAGCACAAGCACAAGCAGCACCACAAGCACAAGCAGCACCACAAGCACAAGCAGCACCACAAGCACAAGCACAAGCACAAGCAGCACCACAAGCACAAGCACAAGCAGTACCACA
The DNA here is from genome assembly GCA_036873815.1 of Phacellophora camtschatica. Lineage (NCBI taxonomy): Eukaryota > Metazoa > Cnidaria > Scyphozoa > Semaeostomeae > Ulmaridae > Phacellophora > Phacellophora camtschatica. Next base: position 4,153 of record JAYJMH010015898.1, read on the forward strand.
AGCACAAGCACAAGCAGCACCACAAGCAAAAGCATAAGCACAAGCAGCATCACAAGCACAAACATAAGCACAAGCAGCACCACAAGCGCAAGCACAAGCACAAGCAGCACCACAAGCGCAAGCACAAACATCACCACAAGCACAAGCAGCACCACAAGCGCAAGCACAAACATCACCACAAACACAAGCACAAGCAGCACCACCAGCACAAGCACAAGTAGCACCACAAGCACAAACATAAGCACAAGCAGCACCGCAAGCGCAAGCACAAGCACAATTGTAACATGACAACATATTACTTTTTCAGGCATTTCATTCAAGAAAGAAAATTGCTGGCAGCTTAATAAGTGATTGGAAGAGAAAAACATGGAAATACCACAATGCAAAGGCATGGTACTCTCCTTCGCACAGTTACCTTGGAATTGCAAAAGCAACTCAGGTATATACATTTATAAGGTTTATACATTCATTCAAGTTATACATAGTTACACTACATACGGACATACACTATATTCGTAGTTGTAACACCACATATATACACTAAATATATACATACACTACAACTACACACAGCGGTTAAAGTGAATATGAATATCTTCATTTTCTCATTTGAAAGGCCTGTGATCAAAACGTGTAAAAGTGTTTCCTTTTTTCAATATCTCGTTTAGTTCTCGAGATATTATGCTTTGGAGTTGAGACCTCGGTGTCCGATTTTCGCGATGCGCGAAACTAAAGAATTTGCGAATTTGTGACGTAAAGTGTTTACGTTGTGAAAGTAACAAAACATAAAATCAATGATTACTCGAAAGTTACTGAAGCAAATTTGTTGAAACATGGCAAGTACAACAATTGAGCCGTGAAAAACCTTTTGACAATTCACACAATGTTGCCACATTAACGAACTAGTTACCAGGCTCCTTTGATTGTTTTAATCAATTTATTTTTACATCACTTCCCGTAGTAAATATTTTATTTTTGAAGATGTTAATTCAACACAAAGCGTGCTAAGAACTATTTAAAATTATGTTTAAAGAAATGTATCACACAATTCACTGAATAATGAGATATTTTGAATTTTCATTTGAGAGGTCTGGTAACTAACATGTTGTCATGGCGACGAAATTACATGTAAGAAAATGTTGATTGCCGTTCAGTTGTTATTTATGCAAATTTTAATTGACTTTGCTTCAGTAGCTTTTGAGTAATCAGTACTTTTATATTTTCTCATTTTCACAACACATCCTAATAAACGTCACAAATAACGAAGTTTTTTTGGCGTTTTACCGTCACTTTTTACCATTAAAACGTCATCTTCAAACCTTCATATTTCAAAACTATCAAAAATATTGAAAAAGCTTCTCATCAGACATTTCTTTGTAATAAACAATAAAAATTTTCGAATCATATGCACTTTAATACATACTATATACCGGTGTCTTAAAAGAGGCTACGAATTTGATTTGAGTTTAGCAATAAAAATTGCTGTTGTCTCGCTGATTTGACCTTTGATCTTTGATCTATCATATAAACGTAGAAATGAAAAAGCGGATGGTTTTTTCAGACTTATAAATCGGAAAACGTACTACGTTTTTTTGGGTCACCATGTAAATAGTTCTAACACTCCAACAATTTTTCATATATATATATACTTGTTGCTTGAAAAATTATGATTGAAAACTAAATGGCTAAGAAACATTCTTACGAAATTTCCAGTCACTTTGCTAATGGTTTATCACTAATATTAATGAAGCAGGGTTTCAGTAAAAAATATTTTATATTTTGCATGAATGAGTCTGTATTTTTGGTTATTATTATTGCAATAGTATGATATAGAATCTTGTTTGAATGATGATTTTATTTTTAGATTGATTCCGGTTCCTCTGTAAAAGTTGATGTACGTTACACAACTGTTGACACCAATCCAATTGATCGTACAATTTACTACTCAGTGAGTTGATTTTCTTTTTGAAATTTATTTTGTATTTGTATATATTTATTGTTTATTTTTAACATCTTTAAATATTATGAATGATTGTACAGCTTAAGTGCAGTATTGTAATTATCATCATTATCGTCGTCGTTCGGAGCTATATGTATATCTATGAGATGACGAAGTCTTCCATAGCTCCTTATCCCGTATTCAATTTTCCAGCTCTTCCCTGTTGTCAAATCATTTGTCTTCCAACAGAAAATTGACATAGTATGTTGCTCCTCTTTCTTGTGGGGTTTTCCATGTAGTGGCGTCGATGTGATGAGGGTTTTCCATGTAGTGGCGTCCATGTGATGAGGCTAGACACTGTTGATGATTCGCGTTGGAACCAATGCCCTGCCAGTCTATGGTTTTTTCCGTATGGCATGGTCGTGCTTACTTTCCTCATCTTACCATACAACTAAACAACGTTTGCAATACGACCTATCCAAGTAACATTTTAAATCATGCTCTGCATCCGTGCGTACGTTCCACCCAGGGATTTGGTCTTTCTTTTTGTTAATGACTATGTTGAGGCACCATAAAATAAAACTGACTCAGTTGCTATCTTTAACAGTTGCACTTTTGTGTCTCCTGACATACTGCTTTTCCAGACATGTTTTGGATTGTGGTGTACTCTCCAAGATTTTGCCTTCCTTGCACCTATATCCCTTTCTTTGTTGATCCAACTTCCGAGATATGTAACTTCTTGAACCCCACTATCAGTCATTGCTCTTTCCAGTTGAATGCCATCCCTAGTATTTATCACAACATCATCATCAGCAATGTTGTAGGTCATGAACTTGGTTTTCTTTGCATTCAAACTTGCTGCATTCTTCTTCAACACTTCCTAACAGTTTTCATGCTTTAGCAACATCATCAGAAATCAGCACGATGTCATCAGCAAAATCCAGGTCACGTATGATCTTACTGTTATTATTCTGCTCTGTCTCTGATGCAAAGTGAATTCTAACTCATCTTTTTTCCCGACTACTCTTAGTGCGAAATGTAAAACTATCACAAATAGGTATGCGGGCAGAGTGTCTCGCTTGCATTACATCAGCAGCTATTTTGAAGAATGCTTGTATGCATAACTAGCTGTTAACATGGTTAGTTAAGTGCGTCTACCAATTCAATTCAATTTACCCTGGAACTTGAGTGAAAAATGTCCTGTGTTCTAGAAGATGGTGGTAAACCTATAATTCAATTTAATTTTATCCAGGGCTGTTGGCTAGCTGGTATCTTTTTGATTCTCAGTCTTTTTGTCTTCCTCCCTCGTGGCGCAAAACTTTATTAATTCTAAATTGTCCTTTATTTTCAAAAGAATCGTCTAAGGTGGACAATTTTTTATCTTTATTTTGCAAACACTCCAAGGATATTTTCACATGTTTTCTGATTTCCGAAAACTAGTTCAGTGTGACGTTTTTGTTTTTGAACAAACTTTTGATTTTAAGACACAAATAATTAAGTATAAATTTGTATTATTAGTTGACTTGTAAAGGTTATGTGGAGCAAGCTGGAAGCCTTAATATTCAATTTGCGGCTGCTAGTACTCGACCAAGAAGATCTGTTGAAGAGGATGATGATGACAGCTTACCAACTGCTGCTGACATCCCGGTGCCGGAAACTTTGCCTATTCAACGTCCTACTGGCCCTACTGGACCACTATCGCCCTTGACTGAAGAACCAGAAAGAACAACTGGTGATTTCCCTACCACTGCAATACCTGTTGCAGAAACTACAATACCTGTTGCAGAAACAACTGCAATACCTGTTGCAGAAACTACAGTACCTGTTGCAGAAACAACTGCAATACCTGTTTCAAAAACAACAACATCACCTTTGATAGAAGATATAATTTATCCCTGGTGGCATCATCGTAGGCCACAACCAACTAGGCCACCATTACCAAAAACATTTTCAACCGGGCAATTCAGCATCAATTATAAAATGACACCTGAAATGGTGTATTCACCATCATGTCGAATGCTTGTCTTCTACATAAGAGATTCAGAAACTGTGGCTGATAGTATGAATATTAAAGCTGAAAAAGTTTCATTTGCTAACAAGGTACTATTTAATTTCTATTTTTATTTAGTTTTATATTTTCAGTAAAAGTAATATTGCGACTCTTTTGAGACAAAATCAGGCTCGTTTTTGCCAAGAAAATATTTTCAATGATTTCACAACTCCTTATGTATTTATTGCATTATTTTTAATGTCTTTTTTAAAATCTATTTATTTGTAAACTGCTTACATGATTGCTTTAATTTCACATCAAATATTTTGTGCGCAAAGTAAAAATTGAATCATCAAATGAGCTCTAAATTGAACAATATATGGCGAATTTGTAAAATTAAGATGCCAATTTATCGAAAAGGTGCTAACTTAGGGGTGAATAAAAATTCGAAACTTCCGATGGTTACTGTCAAGAACGTGGTCATTAGTTTGTACTACAGAAGAGTTACAACACAAATCTTTTGCGGTCTTTTCGCTTTACCTGTCCTTCATGTTCCATCCTTCTTTACATCTGGTTTTGAGAAGCAGAAACTTAGGCTAAAAAACGAGGGCGGGGTTGGCATGCACCCTTAAATTTTACCCACATGCTTTTTTATTTCCAATTTTTAGTAAGATAAATTTTTATTTTCTCTTTTATTACACACCTCTAAAATGGACCGTCATGAAATTAAGGTCATTTCGATCTTTTTGATGTTATCCCTGCCACTCTAGTTAGGGGTATTGTGATATTTCTAAAAATTGTGTATATATATTTTCTAATTGATTTTTTCTTTCCTTTGTAATTTGAAACTGTGTAAATATTTTAGTTCTGTAGCGTAGTATACAAAAAACCTGTAAATTGAAATTGTGGCAAAATGATACCTACCTACCTACCTAGCTCTGTCATTCTTATGCAAAAAATTCTCAGTACCGTGATTGTCTTGATTCAGTCGAAATGTACGTTTATGAGATTGGAAAGCCTTGATTTCAAAAGAGTTGAAATTATGCCCTCAAGAGTATCATACATTGCATTATGATGTAAATATGGTAAGTATTAAGTCCTTTGTGGTATGTAAATATGGCAATACATAAAAAACAAAATATAAGGGTACTTTGGAGTAAACTTCGCAAACCCTTCCTAGTAGAATACGTCATCAAATCTTCTCCATTAGTGATGATGAATGCAAACATCTGCTTTTGACTTGTGACTGTGACATCTGGACGACAAGCTGGCAAAAATATTTTTCATCCTCAACATCTGCAAATCAGTGCCATTGGAAGCTGTTCCAGACTGGGGGGGGGGGGAGGGGGCTTATTGTCCTCAGAACAATAAAGAACAAAGATTTAATTAATCAATTGTTATATATCAACAGTGTTTTTTTAGTTACTAAGGGCTACACTCCCCCCTCGCTTCCGACGGTACTGCATATAAGTCACTGACAGTAATACCCGCCTTCATAAAATGAAGCAATGTTGTTACAGTTCTCTTTCAGGATAGCATTACTCGATCATCTGAGCTTCTGCACTTCAAGAAGAAATTCAAATTTGTTGTCCAACTCTTTCAAACGTGTTAATCATTCATTTTATTGTTCAACCAATCAAAGCAAGATTTATCACTCGCACTACCAGGCATAATTTTCCTTCTGCTTATTTCAACCGGAACATCCCAATGTCTGCAACATTGCCCCCTTCTCTTTACTTGACGATCCTCGCTGAGGTTTTGATGTCGAAGAACGCATTCTGAAAGTTCGTCCCAGGGTGTCATGCAATTGCCGGTGAAATACGTTTATCTTGCTGAAATCGGGATCCCAGAAATGCAACAGAGTCGAGTAATTGAGGGTTTAAGATTGCTTGTTGCAGTTGCAATGCCTCTCCTCTCGATTCAGTAGTGCTGCATTTATCTTTGCCAAGTGTCTCAAACAGATTCAACAAAGGATCAATACCTCCGTAAATTGCTATCTTGGCATTTGCCCTTCTACTTCGGTCAGTCTCACTTTCTCGCTTTACAGTAATAGGTATGACTTTTTCAGGCACCTAGAACGAGGAATCGAAGGGGAGAAGAAAGCATAAATACTCTTTACAGTTCCAAAGAATGCCATACCAACTGGTTCTTCACTGGTAGCATGGTCCCAGACAAATTCAGACTATGGTTATCATAATTCGCAAACATTTCTGACGAATAAATTTCGAAGGGAATTTTCAAAACTTGGCTCATGGTGTTAGACTAAAAGGCTAAGATGGTAAGATTAAATGCAAGTAAACTACGTAAATAAAACAGTTAAATTAAATCTGCAACAGCAAGGAGCATAAAAAAGTTAGAGTATTCAGCTGTGGTTGGGATCTTTCGTTTTGAGAAATTTGATGGCTCAGGAGATTACTTCTCTACATGCAGGCAGTTGGAAAATGAATTTCCAACATCACAATTTTGTGTTCATTTATCTTGGTACCCAAATGCCCTCATTGCCCCTCTGTCCCCTTGACATTAACGCTACTGTTGTTTTCTGTATTACTATTCAAAATAACATGTAAAATATCTAGACAATTTTGTGGTTAATAAAACAAATATACCGGGTGTGGCAATTGTGTATATCTCAATTTTCAAAATTGCTCCGTTAAGTCATGGGATGTTAATCTTTCAACACAAGATTTCCAATCACGATTAAGACCAGAGTCTTCTAACTAAAACGGCCTAAGCAACGAACTGGAAAACACCGGAATTCACTTTTAATGACGGAAGTATTGTTAAATCTATTTTCAAAACTAATTTCATTTTTATTCAAACCCGAGAACAAACACGCGCTGTTTTCTTATTGAGCTATTGCTGAGCTTTTACTGACAACGAGGATTCGAGCCGAATTACATGCTGATCAAAACTACGCTGTAGGGTAGACTTCTGTCAATGTATCAAAGGAATGCCATATCAAGGGAATGCTATGAAAGTACTCGTTGCATCAAAAGCAAAAATTGCATGCTGATCAAAACAACTCCGAAAAACGTGATTGCTGCGGGACAGAAGCTTTTTCTTAAAAATAAGCTTATTTAACATTGCATGTGAAGAATTAAACATCCTACAGACATAAAGAAGCGACACATTTGAGTGTTCCTGTTCTAAAATTGAAAATTTTAAAAATTAAACCAACATTCAAATTGCAGGCAAATTGCGTGCGGCGAATTCCTTCTCATCCTGAATTAATTCTCCTCCTGAACGGCACGCGGTGGATGCCCACATCAAATTTACAATTTGGAGGTAAATCCTCCGCAGCCAATTAAGTTATCTATTAAGGATTATTGCTTATGTAATATTAAATAAATTAAATTCTGTTAGCCAATGTCTTAGTGAGAAGATTACCATATTTAAATTTTAAGGAATTTTGAGCAGCGTTTATTAAAGGGCAACGTTTATTAGAAGGAGGAGTTTCCTTGCAAAATCAAACATGATCTACTCTACAGCAATGAAACTTGATAAGGAAATTAAAAAAAAATAGAAAAAATGCTATATTTTGAATTAAAATTTGACATTGAGACCGAAGACATAAATTAAAACCTTCTTTTCAAATAATCAACATCAAAGAAGTTAAATATATCAGTTCTTAGATCTGTTCTGTCAATATCCTACTTGCTTCTAATAAATGCCGCTTTCCAGACTGGGGCCTTTTTAGAGGGAGGCGTTTATTTCCCAAACTTTTGTCTAAAAGCGGAGTTTATTTGAGACGAGGCGTTTACTAGAGGATATACTGCATATCAAACGTGTTATTTTCTTTTTGGGACACCCGCTAAATATGATGTAAAACAAAAGGAAAACAAAAGATATGAAATGATAAATACATCACTTTGAAATAAACTTAATTTGCAGGTGCCAGACTTTAGACCTGTTTAGTTCACAGGGCACCTTTTGCTGCCTGTACGAAGATAGTTAGTCTTCCAGTTAAGCAATGAAAACTGTGAGCAGGAATGGGAATCATAGAAGCCTCTTTTTACAAGGAGGAATTCTGGCCGTCTTGCTCGTTACGATACTGTTTAACATTGTTTACATCACATATGATTCTGGGCTCCGTAGAGAAGAGGAAACAAGCAGTGATAAAATGCGATACCGACAAATATCTAAAACAATTAATTATGAGATGTCTAGCAAGCTTGCAAATATTTTAGCAGAAAAGCACGCCGCACACGAATGGAAAATGCTAAAGTTAAAACAAGAACATTTGAATAATTTGATAGCAGTAAATAACAGTGTCAAGAACAATGCAAATCAGATATCGCAAAATAAAGCGAAGGTTCACATCGTAAAAGAACATGTCGCAAAAAGATGGATGAGAGTGGAAGCTCAAAGTGGAAAAGATTTCATTTACGTGAGAGTGAATGCTGTCAGAGTTTATCAGGGTGATTTGGATGAGGATAAATCTCGGGGAATGCATATTGTTGTTTTGAGTCAGGAGACGGGAAAAGTCGTTGCCAAGAGAACCTACGACACGTGTAGGAAGTCCTTTCATCGTCAAATTTTACAATTTCTGGAATCACTACGAGATGGAATGATTGTAGTATTTATGACGAAAGACGACGCAAGTAAAAGCTTATTAGAGCCTGGTAGGATAGGAATCAAAGCGTTCGGATGTGGTACTATTAATCTCTTAAAGTGGCGGGATTCTTGGGTTTGTATAAAAGTAAAAAACAGCTACATCCCCGCAGTTGAAAGTTATCAAATCAACAAGGAGTTAAGAAGTTGGGCATTGCCTGTACGAGTGTCCAAAACATTCAAATTTACTCGAAAGACCGAAAGGTGTAATTATGGAACAGGACATGCGGCTGAAAGAAGACAAATATTTTGTGACAAATACGATGGATATGGGAGTGTTTGTAGTTGCAATTCTTATCAACCAATCGTGTTTGAATATAAACCGCTACAAAGCAACAATATAGCTCACGTTCCAACATCAATAATAGCATCGAACAGGCCAGTTTATCTTTATAGAATGCTGATAAAACTTCTCAGTATACCAGGTTCAAATCCTAAAATGATCACGGTGTATATAAATGACCACATCCACATTGAAACTGTGGATGTCGCAAAACTATTTGACATTATGGTTGTTACACATTCCCCAGAATGCACCAGCACGTGCGGTATTAACCAGCATTACAGGAAAACTCTAAAGGAGACATTTGATGCATTTCCAAATGCCCCAGCAATGATTATATTGGAAGAAGACCTTGAAGTGTCCGATGATTTGTTTGATTATTTTAGTCAAACGTATCCTCTTCTCGAGAAAGACCCAAGTGTATACTGCATATCGGCTTGGAATGACCAAGGTTTCAAACACTCAGTTGGAGATTCGGCTCTTTTATACAGAGTTGAACTGATGCCAGGGCTAGGATGGTAAGCTTCGTTTTATTTTACGGCACCGTTTTTTTAGAACAAATACTGGCCTAAATTAACATACTTGTTCGTTTAGGGCCTACTTACATATGTTCACCCATGTGCGCTGGAGTTATCAAGCGTTTACATCAAGAATTTTCACTCCAACTTTACGTAAACAGCTCACCTTTTGCGTACACGCAAGTTGAATAAAATAGAAATGCATTATTGTTTATTCAAATCTTACTTAAATTACACACGTTTTCCAGAACAGGTCTTTAACAGATACCAACCAGAAAACCAAAGATGATTACTTGACACTTGCTTGACCTGGCACTTCCAAGATTTGACAGTGCCATACACAATTGTTGAAGACTTGGTTCCATTTCTATTCTTGGCACTAGAAACTGCAGTTACTTTACATTGTCGTAGGTGTCATTTGCAGGGGCGGAATTTGGCTCGAAGAATTGGGGGGGGGGGGAATGGCCCAGTTAGCAAACAAAAATGCAGTGGGGTGGTTTTTGACTCTACCTCTGGACATTGTTTACTAATTTTTTAATTAAATTAAACTAAAAATGCTGCAAATGTAATAAAACTCATAAAAAAACAACAACAAACTTGTTTTCAAAAATACTGAAAAAGGAACATCCATGATTTGTTTATAGGATGCTAAAGCGAAGCTTGTTCAAGAAGGAATTTGAGCCAAAGTGGCCGGATGCAACAGCTTATTTTGATTGGGATAACTGGACAAGAAGTAAAGGCATGCGAAAAGGAAGAGAATGTGTAATACCAGACATACCGAGAACATACCATTTTGGTGAAACTGGAGTGCACATGAATGAATACTTTCACGAGCAGTACTTTGAGAGAAGGGCATTAAACAACGTAACCGGTGCAAAATTTGACATTGCGCGTGTCTCTAAAAATAATTATGAAATTGAAATGCACAAATTGGTCAGGTAAGTTTATTTTAAAAACTTATAACAAGGAATTTTGTTCTACTGCCCATCCCCCATGGGTGAGTCTCCCGGATTGCCTGCGGCTGATCGCAGATAGCTGCCGCTTTTTTTTATAGCTAAAGCCCTCAATTAGACTTGAAATTTACACGCCAATTTCAAAGCGATTAGCCATTCAAAGAAAATCAATACATGGCTTTGTTTGTTTTGATTTTCCGCTTGAGAGAATTCGCTTTGTCTTTGATGGCTAATCGCTTTGAAATTGGCGTGTAAATTTCACTATTGTTACACAATCTTCTTTTAGTTCTCAATTAGATAATAAACGGCAGATCAATACTAGTTTTTGTACTGAATGCTGGCAAATTTTTTCCGCAGAGAAGCAGAAGTGTTGAATCACACGAGAAATCAGTGCACGCATAAAGACGATTTCATACCAACAACAAAAGGCAAAACATATGTAGCATACTTTCGTTTTAAAACAGACGAAAATATTGATGAATATGCGGCTGACGTTGACTGGTATGACACTTGGCTGAATCTAGCAACATGCTTTAACATATGGGATTTACAGCAAAGAAACTTTCACAAAGGAGCCATCAGGTTTTGGTACAAAGGAAATCATGTCATATTCGTCGGAGCGCCCGAGTCGCCTTACGCAAAATACAAACCAGACAGTGTTATTCCGATTTTCCTCCCTAAGAAGAAAAATAATAAATAAGCGTAGATAACAAAGAATAGCTTATCCCTTTTTTACTTTACCAGTCCAATTGTCATTTAGATAAAGTATGTAAATTCCTGTTTCTCCCGGTTCCACGTGCCAGTAATATTCAGGGATTTCTGTATTTTATAACTGTATTCAATGCTTTTATAGATGTTGATGTTCCGATTTCATTTAGTTACTTATAGAAATGTCTAGCAAGCTATCACGAGAATTCAATTTCTATTATTTGGCCTTCGAAATTACTGAATGGGGGGGGGGGGATTCTTTAAAATAAAATATTATGGTTTCAAAAATGACAATGAAATTGGCGATTTGAAAGAATAGATTTCACACTCAATCAAATTAAAATAAACAAAGACATCAAAACCTTATGGTTTCGCATGTAAAGATTTGATTGCCTGCGTTGAAAGTTTTCAAATCTATTTTTCACAATAACAAATAGCACTGTCATGTTTAAAACTGCAATCTTTTCAATAACAAAATTCTCTCTGTTAAACCAGAACAGATGTCCTAATGTTTGTCTCCATTTTTGCCAGAATTTTCAACCGAGTGGCTGATAATTGGGGGAGGGGGGTGATAAGTCTCATATCCCCAGTAACGATACTTCCAAGTTAAACAAATTTTTAAACAAATTTCTCAAAATCAGTAGTAGGTAATTCTGATTTCCGTATATTTGCAAGGAGATCCAAAGAGTAAAAAGGATTATAAGAATTCACGGAGTTGCATTTTTGTGATGTTTCCGCATAATTGCAAGCAATCTAAAATATCGCAATGGAAATGTTTGAAGTTAAATTTGTTACCAAAATTTTAAACACGAGGCAGAAATATAATGTTTAAATATTTGTAAAGCGTAAAGATTCAGCCACAGAAACGTAATATTGTCTGTTTTCTATTGATTGCAAACATCCGCAGAGTTGCAGACACCAATTTCTGATTCAGATCAATTCATGTCCCCATATAATTACCTATAATCGCAATATTTCAGATTACTATAATGGAATATATAGCCACCACCGATATATCGGCAGAAATAAATGCCTGCATCCGAATACCGATTTGCTGCGATTCCTCTTGAATTGCTTTGTATATTCCCTTGAGAGCATTCTGTGCTTATTAAGCTTCGGTTATCTAGAAAATTACACAACAACCAAGCTTAAGATCAGTAAGACTATGCAACATCTTTGTTTTTTATTGCAAATGTGCGAGTCTTACCACCTAATGTAACAATAAATACAACAAGTAAATCGATACACTTTACACTTTTCACTGTATTCATCAGTACACTGTATGCACAAAGACACCGACTATTCCTTCCTCCAATGTCTGGAAAGTTACCACGTAACTTAGAACTTTATTGAAATTTTCAAATAATGTGTCAAAAAAGACTGAGAATAATTTGGCATTTGGCATTTTAGCATTGTAAATTTTAATTAAATATAAAACGATCATGTATTGTTCATGGCTGTATATTTCTAAAATCACATGAAATTAAATCACAAATCAATCTTTAATCTTTTGCATTATTTCTAAAAGGTAACAATACTATTACATAGTAAAGTATGCTCAATGAAAGTCAAATCGTTAAAAACCTAAATAACATGTAGATTCTGTTTGTAAACTAAATATTTCTATATACCGGGTGTCCTAAGAAATTTGTTGCAAAGTTGAGGTTGAAATACCAATCCAAAATATACTCTATAATATTCTTTAATAGTTGAGTTGTTGATATGTTATGAATCGTCGATATGTTATTCAATGAACTGATTCAGAAGCTCAAATTTGTTATCAGACCAAAACCGAACTTTGACTGTGAAAAACGACTACTTCTTGGCATGTTGGGCGTTTTAGAAACTGCATTGACAAAGCATTTTTCCCAAATAAGCCATTTTCAATAGAAATGTAAAAAATTAATACTTTTAAAATGAAAACACAGCAATTGTTCCATCAAAAGATTGTCCATTGGAAAAGTTATAATAATTATTTTGTTTAATGCCTTTGTTCTTGGGTTTGTTAATTTCAGCAATTTTTGTTTTTTGTTTCTATTGAAAAATACTCAGCTCATAGGAACTGTTCCCTAACACATGTATTGGGTAGCACCCAACATGTCTTGGAACAAATCGCTGCGTACAGCTTAAGTTCTAGAGTACTAGTGTTTAACACTTGGGTAAGCGGTCAAAACTGACCAGAGAGAAGAGTGGAGCCCACCCCTATCTGAAAAGATACTAACTATCGAGCTGCAGCCGACAACCAAAGTCATCAATAAATGCACCAATTATGGAAAGTGCTACATCAATTCAACTATTAAAGAAAATTATCTCATAATTTGTATTTTGTATTGACATTTCAAACATTGTTACAATTTTTTGGGAAACTCAGTGGTCAATTCAGTAAAGTACTGAAATCTTTAAATCACCAAAATTCATATGGGTCATAAGTTAAGAAAGTCTAGTGCACTGACGTAATTTTTAGTTGAGGGGCCACTACAAAAATAGTACAAAATAGATATATAAATCATAACTTTAGATATGTCTAGATATGGAAAATTACATGCAGCCAAAAATATTCAACGTGTGCATACGACCTCTATATTAGACCCTATACTATCATAAATTTCCAATCCTAAAGCAACAACAATATCATTTTCCTAATCTTCAAGCAAAAGCCCTAATCATGTCAATTATCAATCAGCGGTTCTCCTCTACTTACTCACCAAGGAATTAATTTCCCATTGAAATCATAAAACAGACCATTATCCTTCTCTGTGAGCCCTCCAGACACTTTAAGCAAGCCTTCAACGGAGATGGAAGTTGCAGTTAATGCATTCTGGCCTCCCATATCAGTCTGAACCCAGCCAGGGTGAAGCACCACAGCCAAAATAGAGTCGTCCTTGAGTTCAATGCTGAGATTCTTGTTCACCATGTTCAAAGCAGTCTGAAATATATTTTTTCTAAATTGTAAGTAAACAATAAACTACTTCCCTACATGGCTAAAAAACAAAGACTCATACATTAAATACACTTATATATCAACTGCACGACACATAAAAAAATCCTAGAAATGTTTCCTAGAAATGCAAACTTATAGGATAAACACATTTGTATACCAGGTGTCCCAAAAAGGCTGCGGATTTGATTGAGTCTAACGATGAAAATATTACCTAAAATGCTGCGAAATGTTTTTGGTGATACTCGTTGATTTTTAGCTTAATCAAAAATAACTTGTTTGAAACTTTTGATGCCTTTTGAAATTTTTCAATTATCATTATCATTATTAGAAACTGTCAATTCTCACGCACATAATTCTCAACTGAGGGACCGGTCATCAAATGTCGAGAGGGGAAGGAGGAGAAATTAGGTGGTCTTGAAACCTTTTAAGGAAGGCTTGCAAAACCTTTTGCCACAAAAAGGGGAAATCCTTAAAAAAAAGGATGACTCACAAGGGAGTTTTTAACTTATTTGGCAGATATTAGGGGGCTCTTGAATTTTTTGTATATCAAGTAAATTTCTCCTCTACCCCCTCACCCTATTTAACTACCGCTCCATAAGCCTAATGACAAAAACAGACATTTCAAACATCAACACCACCAACTAAAAATGACAGAAATTTCTACAGAAATAATTATCAAAGATAATTAAAAACATTAACAAATATAATGTGCCATCAACAATGCACGGAATTTCAATCTAATTTTTCTCTAGGTTTAAAAGGCAGCTTGCTTGTAGAATAGCTTACAACTGTACGATGTGAAGCAAAATACAAACTTTTAAATTTAGGCCATGCCTGCTTGCATGCTTAAAAACAACTGAGACTCTCTAGTGATCTCCGACGCGTGAGGAATATGTTGGAAGTATTTACACAAAAATTAAAGCTGTAGAACAGGAGCTGATTTTATGGATATAACAAATTTACAAAAACAATTAAATTGGTACCAAATTAGACCAACTCTGCCATAATATGAGCTTAGAGTACAGTCTAATGAAAGATTAAACTGTATCACACAAATTCGATTTTTAAACTGATATCACAAAAATTCAATTTTGTTACGAATCTTGCTTATTCTAGCACAGTTAGGCAGAAGAAGGGTAAATTTGTCATAACATTTAATATTCTAGCGGTAGCTATAGAATAGGTTTAATATTCTTGATGAAGTTTGGCGTTTTCGAAAGCGACTTGGTTTTGATGCATGTTATCATTAAATTGAAAAGTATAACTCAGAAGTAGGTGACAAAATTAGCAATGGTTTAATATTGTTCACCAACATAAACGTTTGGTGATTTTTCAGAAATGTTAAATTTGTTTTGGGACACTTGGCATATTTTTCCAAACTCTAGTCACCACAAAAAGCAACAAAAGATCTTTCAATAAAGTGAAACTTGTGAAAAAGTGCTTACAAAACATGATGATGTAGAGTTGCCACTGATGCTGCTATCATGTAAGAGAGATACAGCAGATGTGTTAAACAGGATGAAAAAAAACTGGGTTATAAAGAATGCTATTCCTGGAAGGAATTCCTGGAGAAAAAGAATGTTATTCCTGGCAGGAATTCCTGGAGAAAAAGAATGTTATTCCTGGAAGGAATTCCTGGAGAAAAAGAATGTTATTCCTGGAAGGAATTCCTGGAGAAAAAGAATGTTATTCCGAGAAGGTATTCCTGGAGAAAAAGAATGTTATTCCTGGAGAAAAAGAATGTTATTCCTAGAGAAAAATAATGTTATTCCTGGAAGGAATTCCTGGAGAAAAAAAATGTTCTTCCGAGAAGGAATTCCTGGAGAAAAAGAATGTTATTCCTGGAGAAAAAAAATGTTATTCCTGGAAGGAATTCCTGGAGAAAAATAATGTTCTTCCGAGAAGGAATTCCTGGAGAAAAAGAATGAAAAATTTACAATACCTTTGACGATCTATATGAATAAATCCTTGCACTGGTGTTATCTTCAATGGAGCCAACCTTGCTTGACATATTCAAAATAGCTGCCCTTGCACAGCTCATAGGCTTTGTTGATTCATGCTGTGAAGCTTGTCGAAGAAGTGGCAAGAATTGCTACAACAGAAAATAAATTTAAATACAATTTAAAAGTAAAACAATGCATCTTTTAATTAATAAAAAAGTATTCTATTAGAAATTAAATCTCTTTGAATTTAAAACCAATGGAAACAGTTTTAAATAGTCTGAAGACAAAAGCAGCACGTTTAGGCTGAAATATCTGTGTCTTATACTTTCAACTGAAAATTCTACAGTTTGCCCAAAAAGGTTACACGTTTGCAAAACTACTGTTAAGGAGTTTAGTTATTGATATTGATATTTTTGTTTCTTTTATTTTGTTTCTTCATGTTTGTGTTAAGAGGAAGCTTCATCTTAAAGTCTGATAACCTGCTTGACGAAAGCGACTCAATAATGGTCGAGTTACACTACAGAGAGGTACACATGTTCGTTGTGATTCTGCAAACATGAGGCTTTGATAATTGCCATCACCGTCAATATTATGCATTCATTACCGATTAATTTCTGACTTGATTTTGTTAATTTTGAGCGTGAAAATTGGTGGATGAGTATTTCACATTTTGAGTCAACCATCTTTAAGGAAAGTAGATTTTTAAATGAAATGAAAATATTGCGACCTTAATATTATTATTATAAACACTATAAATATTATGAATATTCTGAATATTATTGCATAACATAAATATTATAAATATTGTAAATATTATGACATAAATATAAATATTATAAATATTGTAAATGTTATAACATAGATATAAATATTATAAATAATAAAAAATATCTAATATTACAAAATATTATAAATATTATAAATATCAAATACTATAAATATTTCAAATATCATGACACAGATATAAATATTACAAGTGTAGGAAAACAACGCTTTGAAAAAAAACATACATTTAATTTCTCTATCCTCGTAGCTTTCTGCTCAAAAGATATTCAAGAGCCTCTAATTTCCAACAATCTAAATTTACATTTGAATCTGTATAATTAATAAGATGTTTAGACAGGAGACTCTCTTCTCATTATCTAATGGCTAGTCAGGAAGCTACTCTTAAAAAAATCCCTTTTATAATTCGTAATAATCCCGTAATAATTCGATTAATTACGATTAATTATTCAAAACTCGACCTTTGATAGGGGGGGGGCTTATTCGAAAGGGGGGGGGGCTTATTCGAAAGTCAGCTTCCCTAAGAGCATTATCTAAA
>JAYJMH010015909.1:0-21354 GCA_036873815.1 Phacellophora camtschatica
TTTTTACTTCATCTGCAGGAGCCATGATGATGATAAAAGTGGAGTAAACCCGCCAAAACATAAAATAAAAAAGATGCGTCATCGATGGTTGCTAGGAAACAGCCTGTTCATTCAATTCAAATTTAGATCATATTAAGCGCGACACAATAAGAGCGACGTTTAACTCAATTGCCGTGCTAAAATCGCGCTACCGGTGAATTTAATTGTATTAGGTTCGGCACATGAGAAGCGCGACGTTTAACCTAGGCCTTAGGAATCTTTTTGCAAAGGTGTTATAAAGCAGTGATAGACATACATTATAATTGTTCTCTGATATTTAATTTTAAGAGAATGAACTGACATTTTTTAACAGGATTTGCAAGCTCAAGATCGTGCTCATCGTATTGGCCAGCAAAATGAGGTAAGGGTTCTCAGACTGATGACTGTAAACTCTGTTGAAGAAAAGATATTAGCTGCTGCAAGATACAAGCTCCAAGTCGATTCAAAGGTAACGTTAATTGGATTTTTTATTTTGCACGGTAAATGCATACAGCTGAAATCCGTTATTGGGGTTTCTTGTTTTTTTTCTGACATTTGCTATCTTAAATGAAGGTACGTGAATTTACTTTCTCCCAAGGAATATCAGAATTATATATTCATAAGATTGCTCGTCCAGAACGTATATAAAAAAAAGTTATTTCGTTTGTCAAAACAGTTTATTTCGCTTAAAGTTTTTTCACAAAAACGAGGCCAGACTTGACAAACTTGACCATATAGGTTATTTATCATAAAGAGAGTTCTGGCGACCGTATAGTCATGTATTTTCCATTTAATCACATTTAACGCCTTAAGCAAAATTTAGCAAAAATAAGAATCATTTGGCAGCAATTGAGGACATATTTTGCTTGATATACTTATATAAAAACAAAACTATTTTATCCTCTACTCCTTTATTTGGTCGAGGATAAAATTAACAAAACAGTTATTTTTCCCCCTTTTCCTTTATTCGGTTAAGATTAATTAATCAACATAACGATTTTCGTCCTCTTCTCCTTTATTGGGTTGAGGGTAATAATAACAGTACAGTAAACGATGAATATATAATCTACTCTTCAAACTATTAGAAATTAACAAAAAATTCTCAGAAATTTAGCCTCCATTTATTTTATAGCGGCCTAACCTAACCGCTACGGAGTTTTAAAGATACGACCCAGGGAGGGTAGGGAGGGAAATTTGTCTATAGATTCGAAAAGTGCATTCACGCAAACTTGTAGTAAGGCGTGGTGGTAATATAATTAGGGACGATGATCCAATATGCTGTGTGACGGCATTATTTGAAACGCGGGTAGAGGCGCGCAAAGCCATGTCGTTAAACCACATTTACGCGGCGTAAATGTTTGCACTTAAATAAAGAATTTGAATTTAAATCCTTTTTTCGCAACGAAGAAAATATTTTTAAATGAAATTAGGGAATTTGGTTTCTTTGATATCATTTCCAGTCTTAGCATGCTCGCAACCAACGCTTCTAGTAAACATGCGTATTTTGCTTTCTTCAGGTCATTCAAGCTGGAATGTTTAATCAGAATTCAACTAGCAGTGAAAGAAGAGCTTTCTTGTCAGCTTTACTTGAAAGTGATACTGTTGAAGATGAGGTATGTATCTTCTGTTTTCGCTGGTTTTCAAATTGTATATGCCAGTTTTATTGTTATGTAGGCAGGTATAAATTTAGAAATTATGGCTTTTGGCAAATGTAGGTTCATGCTAATTCGGGGAAATCGGTCCATGAAAAGAAAGGGATTGATTTGAAAGAAATTTAACTTACAGGAAAGGAAAACACAAAGTGAACTTTTTTTAAATGGAAAGGAGGTGAGAAAACTTACATTTTAAAATTCAAATACGATTTAGTGATCTAATAATGTAATATAATAATATCATAGATATAATAATACTACGAACATTATAAACAATAATACAAATGACAAACAATAATTAAATATATGCAATAATAGTCATAAGATTGTTACGTGTGGCAATAGTAAACAAATAAATATAGAATTCTTCGTAAATAAACTAATAATGCCAAGATAAAGATAAACTAAACGTATCGAGTATAGCGATGAAGACTAAATAAATATAGGCTACAAAATAATTAGAATGAAATTGTTCTTAGGGGAATAATTTACAGGAGCGATTCCCTAAGTATGTGGACTAACGGGAAGAGAGCACCTCCTATCGTAAAATCTTAATAATTTTATTCAGTTAATAATTGAATTATCTCGAATGGGAATTTAATAAAATTTGAATGGATTCTGGATAGTGAAAAGTGGTGTGTTACATTGATTGAAGTTGATATGTTTGGAGTTTATTCTTAAAAATATATCCAAAACTAACCATATAAAGCAAAAATCTTAATTAGCCTGGCCGTTTACAACACAACGAGTTTTGACATAATAAGCAGCAATGTTAGAGAAAATAAATATGTTACAATAATTAAATGAAAATTTACAACAATACGAAAAAAAGGGTGTCTTAAAAAATGGCGAGACATTTTTTGATTTATTATCGAAGAAAATCCACGCGAATTACCATCGAGGAGAAACCACTATGCTGCCAAAGGATTAAATTAGACCAGACAATTTTGTTGGTTAATTCGTTCCAAAGTTATAAGCGATTTTGTTAAAAGATTGTTTCTCAAAACAAATATGAAATGAAGAAGAAACGTTGACCAGGCGTTGTCAACATTTTGAGGATTCTTTTGTTACAACAATTTCAACAAAATTCCTAATAACTTCGGAATAAATCAACCAATATTGTAAATCTTTGAGAAAGTTTTCAGATTAAGTATGCCGAGTGGCCCAAAAAAAATGGTTATGTTGATAATTTTTTATTTTGCTTGATCTTCATGTAAAAGGCTTTCAACTTAAAGCCTGATATCTCGTTTGGCAAAAACTACAATGTATTATTTTCAGTAGATTGCTGCGGCAGAAATTCTCCATTTTGGTTTCAGTGACTCAGCGCTGATTAAGTAGATTTTGGCAAACAAGATATCCAACAATAAAACCCCTTGTATCAAATTCAAGTAAAGACTAAATTATCAACACTAAATCTCCTCCACAGCAGCCTATCAAACGTGGGGGAATTTTTTGGGCCGCCCTGTATTTTTAAATCGATGTGTACGAGTCTGGTGTATGTCTTTCTGCAGGAGGAGAGCGAAATTCCAGATGATGAAACTGTCAATCAAATGATAGCAAGATGTGAAGAAGAATTTGAAGACTTCCAGGTTTCATGCCGTCATTTTTTAACATATTAAATTTTACACATTCGTTCATTAGCCTAAACTGAGGAACTTTTAATTTCATTAAGCAGTTTAAAGTTTGTTGAGGTAGCATCGACTTAAATGGAATTTATAGATCAAATATTTTGAGGGGTGAAAATTTGAGATGCAAAGGGATTTCAATAATATTCATTGCCTTTAGATTACTTGAGATTTGCAAATTTACACCGCAAAGTGTTGCTCTCTTGGAGGTTATTTACACAAGAACACTTAACCCTGTCTGAAATTCGCTTGGAATTGAAATGTTCTTGGTGTTATAGATTTGCTGCGCCTTAATGGTTGCATGATTGCATGATTGCACGATTGCATGATTGCATTGGTTTTAATCACGACAATAGTGGTGCCAAGTTTTCAAAATGAGCTTGGGAGAAAATTCAAGAAAGACTGTTGACCTCATATGTTTCATCAAATCTGCTTATCGTAATTCGAAAATAATTTACTTTGCCAATATTTTGGAAAAATAATAAGCAAGAAGAACATGCCGATTTGAGCATCAATACTGCTTCTCGTTTCGTTAACAGTGACATTTAGAAAGCTTGTTACGGTTTTATTTCTGTATTTAATCTCTGCGACAAAATTGATACAATGGTATTGTGCGTGCACGCATATTTAATGTTAATAGGAAGATTTGCACATGTTGTTATCATAGCTAAATTTCTTTTTTCTCAGAGAATGGATATGGAAAGAAAGAGAAATGAGCCAAGAGTGAGTTGTTGCATTTTTCTTGGTTTTTTTATGTTTTAAACCTAGTTTCTGTTTGTTTGTTTGTCAGGATCCCCGAGCTCCATTTTCGTGATTTTGCTGATCTTTGAAACCAAATGGAACTCGGGGTTTATATTACACTGTTTGATGTAACTCACAATATTCAGGTTTCTTTGTTAAAATGCAAAAGCTATCAAGTAAATAAATTAGTAAATACATCATAAGTTACGCTATTTCCATATCAAGACTGACTCGGCTGACTCTAGAGCCACATGTAAATAATGAGGGGGGGGGGGGGTTGTAAAACAAAACATTGCTGTTTCAAACATGACAATAGGATTTGCAATTTGCTATTTGCTATTTGAAAGAATAGATTTCACGTGCTGAGTGCGCTCAATCAAATCAAAATAAACAAAGATAACAATACTTTGCTTGGTTGCGTTAAAGGTGTTGAAGTCTGTTCCTTTCAATGACAATCGCATTATCGTGTTTGAGACATCAACTTTTAGTTTTACAAATTTCCCCGAGTTCATTTGAATGGGGGTGTGAATATCAAAGATAGCAACACTATTGCAGATTCCTTTTTTTTTATGTCACAAAATACTGAACATCATCATGTTTTTCAGTTGAAAAATTTATTGGAAGTTCATGGGTAACGGAAATATGTGTAAATAATTTTAGAAACTCGAAATAAGATAAATTAAAGGAGCCCCTGACTGGATATTTTCTTTTTTCCTTTAACAAATCAACCATTTCAATTCAATAAGAATGTCTACATCATCGGCTTACAACAAGAAGCGTCTTTCAAAACATATCAAGGTTGCTGTGAAAAGGCAATGGAATGTAAGAAATTTCTGCCCTTGTAAACAAATTCCCTTGTTTGCAAATAAAATGAAAATTTGAACTCTAGAATTAGTTCTAAAAATCGTATGATGAAGTTTGTTTATTCCCCAACCTCTTATCTGCTCTCCAGACAAAATCCATAATAGCTGTGTTCATGGGCTGTAGGAAGAGGAATTTATAGATGTTTTAAAAATAAGATCATAGTATAACATACCGGTCGTGTTGTTGTTAGTTTATTGATTCTTCAGTTTTGCAAGCTGAAAAGCAGTTGTTGTTAGCGACCATTTCAATTTTGAGAGTGGGAACGAGGCAGATGAAAAATGAAAGAAGACTTGCTATTTTGACGAAATGACGACATTGTTACGAAACAAGGTTTTGGTGACACAAGACACAACCATTTCCCACACGTCTTCATATATTTCCTTTTGACTACGTCAAGGAAATCAAAAACGCATTCTGTGGATGCTGCATATATTCACAAAGTCCATATAAGTAAGAATTTTGAGGTGGATACCAAGTAAACTGGTTATACAGTCCCTTTATTTATTTTTGCAAAGAAAACAAAACAATGTCAACAATGAAATTTTTTCTCTTCAAAACCTAGAATTTGATGGGTCATTTTTAAGCGTGTTGAGAAATAGTTTTTAACAAAATCGATCACAATTTTTAGACGGTCTGATTGCTTACTGCATTGTCTGAATCGCATTGCTGAAATGCGAAACTAAATTGGCGAGCAACTTGCAAAGTTATAATCTGAACGCTGCGCTTGATTACTTATCTGAACGCTTTTTTACTTACGTGGTAAGGTCTATTTATTAACTTATTATTAAACTCTCACTTTCTATATGCTTTACAGATGGGTTTGCTTTTCACGAGTCTTTTCAAGAGTAATATCGTTAACTCGTGCAACCTCTGAAAATGTGTTCTAATGACTGATATAAGGTATAACGAACTGTTTCTCTATTGTCAAAGGAACCAGGATCATTACGGAGAAAACCAAGGCTGATTACAGACCAAGAACTACCAAAGTGGCTTCTGAAGAATGAAGATGAGGTAATTTTATTTTTACTTTACTTTCTTGATCAGTAAATTTGTGATCTTCACGGATGTTTTACATTGTTGAATTATCTGAGCTAGGAATTTTTCGAAATTTCCGCCTGAATCTGCTGCAGACTTTGATTCTCGTGGCCTAATCAACCTTAGAATTGTACGTCCACGCGCATCAAATGCCGTTTCACTTTGATCAAATACCTAAAAATGCGCCCGGTGATGATAACTCATGACATAAAGTACAACAATGCTGAACCTATCAAATGTAAACTCAAAAAGCATGCATACCCCACATAAAATTTGGTGATGTCTACATTGGTTGCATAGGCCTCTGGGGAAAAGAAATAATTTAAATGCAAACACTTTAGAGTAAGCCTTTCGAAAGAAAAGCCTTTTGAAAGAAAATGCTGACATAAGAAACAATCTGTTAAGCAATCTTAACAAGCTTTATTTAAATGACAAACAAGCCAACCTTGACCTTTATCTGTTCTGCTGAATAAAGTTCTGTTTTGACCAGATCTAGATCTAGGCCTTTTTTGCAGCAACCGTTCTTTTGGTTATTAAATAAAATTCCCGGATCCGAGTTGATGTGAAACCCGTTTGTTTTACCTTGTTTTCATTGCAGTTCATGTTACATGATAAATCTATATGATAAATCTATCACATTCTTGGCTCCATGCTCTTGGCTCCATCCCGAATCCTTACTCTCTGCGTCTGATCTTGGCTGAATGTATCACAGGTAGTGAGTATTATTGTGTTGTCTAATTAAAATTACATTAAAAAATAACAGAAGACACTGAAAATACCTTGTTTTTGTTGTTTATCTTTTCTAAACTGCACTCCAAAAACGTTGATTTCTATGCCAGTTCATCTCATCCAAGCACCGTTTGGAGTACAGTTGTGTGAAAAGGAAAGACAAAGACACAAAAACAAGGTGTTTTCACTGTCTTCTGTAATTTTAATGTAATTTTAATGTAATTCTAATTCGACAACACAATTATTAATACTCACTACATGTAAATGAATCCCCTGTTTATGTTGATAGATCCAAGGATACAGTGAATTGAATTGCTGGGTCTTTGGATTCTCACTCGAGCATGATGAGAATAAATGCTGACCACAGCATCAAATCGGGAATGCGCCATGAGTTCAAATCGATTCATAACATAACAAAATGTACAATATTTTGTCAAAATATTTATGTAATTTTCTGGTAAAAGTAATACAATTTAAATAGTAATGTCTTTCTAAGCTTTGAAACTGCGAATATACCGACTGACTCTATTGCTAAACAACCTAAGCTATATTTTGAGGAGGTAAATGCTGACAGAACTTTATCTCAATTTCAAAGATATCATCATACGTTTGTATTTTGACTTTGTATGTGCCACCCCCTTCAAAATGAAACTTAGATATGGCTTGCCTGTTAATTAGAAATAATTCTGGGCGTGAAAGATTCAATAAGGGTTGAATTTTTTTTCTGAAATTTGATATTTATATCTTAGATTGACCAACTGACATATGAGGAGGAGAAAGACAAAATGTTCAGGCCTGGGAAGAGAGAAAGGAAAGATGTTGACTACAGTGACAATCTTACTGATAAACAGTTCTTGAAGGCGAGCGATTTGTAATTTGAAACTCTAAAAAACTAATGCCACATTGTATGAGAACCTATTTATACTTTGTTGCTTTTCTAAAGCATTACCTTGAATCATGCACCCGCACGACAGACCTTATCACACGAAATTAGCATCGCAAGTAATTGATGCTAATTTCGCTAATTGTTCTCATTGTTTAATTACGGCCCTACAAATGCAGCTTTTTGGTGCTTCGTGTTAATCTCTTGCCAAGTTAATTTCATAATTTCTTTTGAGGAAAGATATAAACTTACCATTTAGAAAATTGTATCAAGATTTATTTTTAGTGTTTTAATAACAGTAGCATACTATTTTTTTGCATATTATTTGAAAACAAGGTTTGATAATTACCCTTCTCGATTAAAAAACATGCTTAAAACTCGCTAGCAAAAGTAGCACTAAATTTGTACAGCTTTAATGCACTAGAGTGTGCAAGTTTTAAGTCAAATGTATAATTTAATTTATATATACCTTTTAGGTTTTAGATTTATCGTGCTTTCATGGCTATCGTGAAATGTTTTAAGGAAAATATGTGGATGAAACTTTTCTTAAGCCAACTTTTCTGGTTTTCCCAAGAGGCCACAATGTTTTCCCTAGAGTTCACTTTACGTTTTAGTCACCCGCTTGCAATTTTCTTAGGCCATTGAGGAAGGGTCTTTGGAAGATTTTGATGAAAAGCAGAAGACAAAAACAAGAGCTAAGAAACGCAAGAAGGATGATGATGGAGAGCCTAGTGGAGAACCAAAGAAAAAGGTGAATTTTTTAGTTGATAATTGCTCCATTTTGCTTTTTGAGGAATCTTGAAAATAATACAAAAGTTGGTGAATCTTTTCTTTTATATACATATATATATATATATATATATATATATTTATATCTATATACGCTTTTTTGTGTCTTATATTACCATATACTAAGATTGTTATAAAGTATTGTACTATAATATTATAAGATACTAATACTATTATACAGCCTTATACTTTCTTATAGTATACTGAAATTTTTCTCCTGAAATGTTAGTTTCAGAAAAATGTTTTTTAACTTTTCAACGAGTTGAGAAATATTGCTTGCTTGGCATTGACAATTTTGATTTCTTCCTTATTTAGAGAAAAAGAGGAAGACCGCCCGCAAGTTAGTATTTTAATACCATTGACATTTAAATATCATTGACATGCACTATTTAAATGCTGTGTCTGTTATAATTTTACGGAACATTGACTGAAGACTGGATTCAACATATTTGCAAAATGTCACAAGGAGTCGCAAGGTATTGCAAAGCTTTGTGATCATGTGGAAGCACGTCTAAATAAAGCTTGCAACTTCTTGTGGCTAATTGCAATTGCGATTGCAGACTATTGCAGAAATAGAGACATTTATATATCTGCGACTCCTTGCGATTACTGGCGAACAACGGAACTTTGCGATCAAAGGAGTTTCTTATCATGTTGATGCTCATCAATGTAGCTTCCGGGGCGAAAGGGTGAAGTTGAAGCATGTTTTTAAATTTGATATTGTATCATGCGTAAGTTGCTCTCTGTTTACTCGCAGGGTTTTTGTTATTTGTTTTGTCTATTTGCTTGCAGCTAAATTGGACCCAAATCCTCCAGATTTGACGAAGAAGATGAAAAAACTTATGAAACTTATATGCAAATACACGGACAGGTATTAGAAGTTTATCATGGGAAAATTGATCGCAATCGAGTTTTACATGTTGATACATTTCTAGTTTTTTCATCAGGTTTTACATTATTCTAAGAGCGTTTTCTTGGGAAGTCAAGAACTTTCGATAGTCAGCAAAAAAGCCTTTAAAATGAAGGCCTTTTTGTCCCGTATTAAATGAAATTGTGTTTGAAGCTGAGAAATTAAATTTGAAATTAACCATGGATAAAGGGGGTTGAAGCTTCACGTACTTAAATGATTGAATTTCTGTCACACCACTGTATGAACCACACCACTGTTCTGGAACTCAAATAAACATATTGCTGATTCAAAAGTACCATGTTTGGAACATTGTAACCTGCCACATAAATCGTAGTGGCAAGCAAGGATTTCGTTGCAAATTATTTTAACCCTTTATCTCCAATTAACATGAAAATCATTTTGCAGGGGGTAGAATTTAAAAGCCAACTTAATTCAAGAGATAAACTTACGTTGAAATATCTGAAAGTTATGTCCCTATTTCTCTCCTCCAAATATGACCTTTTGTGTTATTTGGCAATGGCCCATATATGGTCCTTCTCGGGTTGAGAAGATTAAGGAGAACAGAGCTAATCTATTGCTGAACACTCATTGATTACAAGGAAATTTTTATCATTGAGATTGTTTCATATCCCGAAAAATGTGGACATTAAAGAGATTAACTATTTTGATTTTCTTGATGGGAAAAAATCTCATTGAGCAGATATTTTAACAAGACGTTTAAATTAGTCTGCAAAAACAATGTTTAGGTCCCGCAGTTTAGGTCAAGCTCGAACAATACCATTAGGTGTTGATTCTATTCAAATTGGTTAGGAGAAAACAATGAGATCAACCATTCAATTATGTGAACGCTATAATGTGTTCGCTCATTGATGTTTTAGTATTTTGTAAAAAAAAGTCAGTTTGCAACGTGATCCTTACTCTGATGAAAATATTAAAGAAAATAATGTTTTTATTTCATTACAGTTTGATTCTTTAAAAAGGTTCTGACGTTTGAAAAATAAGCAAAATTCGAGTGTGTTACCAATCAAGTTACCATGTACAAAAGGGATAAATTGACTGTAGCAATGTCAAATATTTCTACCTAGTTTTGATGCATGGTATACGTTATTATGAAATGTTATAAATATTCTGCAGAAATGCCATTTGCTGCTTTAAACGCTTTAAACTGTACTTTTGTAATTAAAATTTCATGTTTGTTTTTTTTTAGTATATACAGCTCAAAATTAGGTTTTTGAAGTGGAAATTGCGTCATCATTCGCCAAAGTTACCAAAATTACGGCAGTTTCTAAAATTAACTTGGTCCTTCTCACGTTAGCAGAAAGAAAATGTTTTGAAATTCGTAGCGAAATCAAATTTTGGTGATTTTTCAAACGTCTGACCTTTTTTGGCTAGCCCTGTATTATACTGCTTTCTTATAGCCCCACGATTTATCAAAGGTATTTCTGGTCCTATGACTAATCTATTTTAATGTCTCATTATTGATACATCAAGGCAATTATTATTGTTGTTAGGAATGGCCTTTAATGGTTTTTAATCTTTCCTAGTCATTGCAAAAATTGTTTTGTAGTGTTATAACTGTTCACTATTTCAGCGACAACCGTCCATTAGCTGAGCCTTTTGTCACATTGCCAACTAGAAAAGAGCTGCCTGATTATTACCAGTTGATCAAGACACCCATTGATATCAGAAAGATTAAGGTATTTAAATGGTTTCTTTGGATGTGGATGGTTTTCATAAACAAGTTTGGCAGTTTTGCATCTTCGTATTATTTATCTCCGGATATTCTAACTTTTTCCAATATCTGTGAGCAATAAATCGTGTTCCTTTTAAACTCAAGTCATCATTTAATGATTTTTTCACAACTATATTCGTTAGGAGTTTTTGAATATATTAACTCTATATATTACGCATACATATTACGCAAAACCAACAGACCCTCATTTCATTGGTAACTTGACCCTCATTTAGACTTGGTCTTGAAAAAGGAACAATTTATATTCAAAGATTCAAAGATTTAAAAAACAAAATTCACAAGAATTTGTATGCTTTACACTTAGTCTAGCAAAGGTTGTTAACTCTTGGGGCCTAAAATCTCATCAAAAATAATGCAATGAAGGGTTTTGGGGGTACTGAAAGTGCCAGTAAAGGCATTGATTTTACTTTGTTACTCATTACATCCTTTCTCCTACTAGCTTTTATTGAACTTTTCAATATCTTCAGAAAAAATATTGAGAATTTTAGCCTGAATATTCTTAAATAAAGTTTTTCTTATAACCGGGTTTTTACTGTAATTTCTTCCAAAGACAGATGAATATACTTTTTATTCTTCTGTTGTGATATCACTATGATATCACTTAAAGAAGATACTTTTTATTCTTCTGTTGTGATATCACTATGTAGTTTTTGTTTTTTGGTTAATCTTCAGGAAAGAATCCGAAATCACAAATATCGCAGCATCAATGACATGGAGGAGGATTTTTTGCAAATGTGTCGCAATGCACAAATGTACAACGTGGAAGGATCTTTGGTAAGACATTTTTTAACTTCGTTTCCATGGACATTTCAAAAGGAACCATAGTACCTACTTTACTTTTTCTTTTGTTCTAATATTCGTAAATAAAAGAGTTGAAATTGGGGTCAACGTTGGATTGATTCCCAAGAGTTTCTAAAAGACAAAACGTCACATTCTAATGGAATTCAAACAATCAGCGCAATCATAATAGTTTATAGGCAGATGCCAAACCTGGGGTATTTCTTTAAATTAAATTAGGATTTTTGGGATTGTTTCAAATAATGTAAATAAATGCCAAAAAGTGAAACATCTAAGTTCTTCGATGCAACTTTAGATTTAAAAAGTTTATGCAATATTGTTGGCCAGGACTCAATAGTGTAATTACGAAACAATTTTTATAAATATATCTAATTATTTACATTTTTTGTTTGATATCCTTTTCAGATTTACGAGGACTCGATCACGATTCAGGTACGATTGAGTTGAATTGCATAATTTCATGGAATGTTTTGTATTTATAACAATTTATAGATTGAATACATAGTTATGAAAGCATAAGAATTATAAAATAGTTCTTCATGAGTATCCGTCTTATTTGAAACTCATATATATTTATATACTAAATATACATATGGTATATATATCTATTAAATGCACACATTGTATTATTTTGTGAAGCAAGTATAATTGTCTTTCTGCTGTTTAGCTATTTTAGATTCTTGATTGAATTATATACAAACTGACACAAATTCGATAAAATTTGTTACCAAATTTATTTTGCACGAATCGTATACCGTGTGATCCGAAAAAGAGTTTCCATTTTTGATAGGTTATATAAAATCAGGCGATTGACCAATTCAAGCGATTCAAATATTGTTTCAAAGCTTTAGCATTAAAGTGGATATTTCCTTTTTGTTCGGCATTTTTTCGATATTTAAAATGGATCGAATATGTGCAAAATGAAAATAATCTTTAATTTTGTCTTGGGAATTGTAAACACAAAATAAATGTGGCCAATGGATATAGAGAAGTCCCAAGTGTCAGTTAAAACAAGATATATTCCCCCAAGT
Source organism: Phacellophora camtschatica (assembly GCA_036873815.1). Classification (NCBI taxonomy): domain Eukaryota; kingdom Metazoa; phylum Cnidaria; class Scyphozoa; order Semaeostomeae; family Ulmaridae; genus Phacellophora; species Phacellophora camtschatica. The sequence goes on from JAYJMH010015909.1 coordinate 12,829, forward strand.
CAGCAAAAACATTAAATATTTGTCTCAGGTTCAAGTGCTAAAAATAAAGATATGGTTGTTGTATGACCACGTTTTGTTGATTTTTTGTACATTTTACAATTGCCTCATTTTATAAAATTCATACTGTCATCGTATTTTAAACATTGGAAAAATCCCCCCAAATAGGAAATATCCAAGATAATGTTAAAGCTTTGAAGCAATTTTTGAATCGCTTAAACTGGTCAATTCCCTGATTTTATGTAACATGTCAAAAAGGGAAACTGTTTTTTTTTTTGGGTCACCTGGTTTACTTCTATTTCATATCTTGTTATCAAATTCTTTCACTTTACAAGAAAAGAGAACTAAGTTTTTTCGAAAATTAAAACGAGGCTAAACCAATTTTTATGTTTCTTGACAGTCTGTATTTACTGAATACCGACGCAAAGTGGAGTCTGGTGAAGAGGATGGAAAAATTCCTGTTGATGATGTGGGTTTTTTCTTCTTATTTTCTCGTTTTTATTTTTATTATGCTGCTGTGTAATTGAATCGCCGTTGACTTTTTGATACTGCGATCACTTCTGCAGATTTTAAAATTTATATATTTTAAGAAGCAACCGAGTTTAGGAACATGTACAATGTCTTATTTAATGGTGGGTAGAGGGTGAAGTGTTTGAAAGATTAAATTTCAAGTTGTTAAACATTTGAAACATGAACTGGATATATTGTTGTATAGATGTTTTGCCTTCGTGGTGCATGGATTTTTACCCCCCGAAACTATCAATTTTTTAGAATTGAAACCTATCGTAATCTAAAATGTTTGTGATAGGTGATTACTCGTAAGCCATCATATTTGTGTAAAGGTGAAAACTCGGTACGCTAATATATTTGTGAAAGGTAAGTACTTATAAGCTAATATTTTTGTGGAAGGTAAGAACCAAAACAGTTCATTTCAATGAAAATAAATTTAACGGATTAAAGAAAACAATTTAAGAAAAGATAGAGCTATTTTTAAACAAAATGAGAAAAGCAACTGGAAATTTAAAGCAGCAGAATATAATGCTTTAAATGTTTAAGTTATTCACCATGAACCCTGTCATTCATCATTGAAGGGACCAGTGTAGGTTTCCATGCAATTGTCACTTCGTGGAATAACTGGCGTGGAATAACTGGCATCGAAAATTAGCATTTTTAAGTGCGATATAAATGGTTTACTTGTTGGCTGCCTCTATTTTCAAGCTGCCGCTTCGAAAATACTCCTTTAATGATTATTATAATTATATGTTGGCTGCTCGAAAATTGCATTCTTTCCAGTGGTGCTGCGCGGTGGCAGGGAAGGGAACTTATCAAATTTATAGGGGCACGAAATTTATCATTCATCATCACTGTGGAGAATGTTTTTCTTAATATACGAAGAGCTGTTCAGATCTTGTTAACAATTTTTGTAACAATAGTGAAATGAACTTGTTAATTTCAAAGCGATTATCCATCAAAGACAAAGCGAATTCTCTCAACTGGAAAATCAAAGCAAGCAACCTGCGGTCAACCTTATTATGTTTTGATTTTCAGGTTGAGTGAATTCGCTTTGTTTTCAACGGCTTTAAAATTGGAGTGTCGATTATTATTGTTACAAAATTTGCCTTTGTTCTTTGTGTATGTATCGTAATTAACATTGACATACAGTAACATACTAACAGGACGAATTTTTTTCAGATTGATGATGACTCTGATAAGGAAAGCAGTAAGTGTTTATGTACATATCTTTTTCCAGTGATAATTTAATGTGAAATGTTTACAATTTCCCCCCCAATTTAAGATGTTAATTTGTTGACTGAAAAGGAATTGTGATGCCAACCTAAATTGCATAAAGAATGCAAAACAATGATTGTAAAATGAATTGACAACCATATTTTCATCTTAATTTTCTTTTGTTTACGGAGGGATGCTCTTTTAGCGAGATGCTGGTTTTCAAGAAGCTTTTTTGTTAGTAAATGTTGCTTTATTTGAACACAAGTTAACACCAAAAACGATGATTTGCTCATTACTTTCGGTTGAAACTGTTATTTTTTATTCATCACTTTTGTTGTAGATATTTCAGAAGTTTCTAAGTCCAATAAAAGTGATTCCAAGGTAAGTGGCAAATAAAGTTGCGATGATAGACATTTTGTTTTTATATTGTTATTTTAACAATTTTTCGTTTCGTTCTTAATAATCATATTCATACAAGTGGTTCTTGCAAGAAAATACCACTTTGAATTTTACAAGAAGCAGATCTTTGTTTGACCTTCTGTTTCTTTATTTCAAAGGGAAAGAAAAAGAAATCAAAGAACAAAGGAGGAAAAATTGAAGACAATGATGACGGTGGACAGTCTGACAATGACTTGACAGATGATGTAAGTATGGTTTTCTATAAATCGAAACATTTAGGTGAGATTTTAAAAGTAGAGAAAGAGTGGTACCAGATATGCAAAATTCCCAATCTCAGTTAAAGTCAAAAATATCTCACCCTAAGCCTATATGTTATGATATTGATTTTTCTAATTCAGAAACTTATTTTAACATCTTAATTAATTACAATGCATCAATCCATCGTAACTTCAATGCGATTGGCTATCGGAAGGAATCATTTTCACACCAATGAGAGCTCAAAATTCACAATGTTATTGCTTTGTTTGTTTTCATTTACTTGTCTCTATTATTTACGGTGACAGATTGCACTTTTTTTATTTGATCTTTTGTTAAAAAAAAGTTTTATTTACTATAATTGACTGTCATCGTGTGGCTTTGGGGACTTTTTGCTGTTGACTTAATTCCTCGTTATTTTTTAAGTAGAACTGAAATTTGTTTGTCATTACTTTCTAACCGAATTTATGGATTTGTAATAATGTTTCGTAAATCTCTGGATAGTGCTGCAAAAACATACATCTCTCATTTACTTTTGTGAGTCATTGCTTTCTCCATAATGATCCTATCAGATGCATGATTTTCGCGGCGGGTTATCTCTTTACGAAAAATCCTTATTCTGAAACTTTAATAAAATGTGATTTATCGCACATGTAACCTCATGCTCATTCCTTGTGTTAGGCCCAGTTCCTTTCGCTGTGTTTTTTGTTAGAACTGCATAAACAGGAAGAATTGAATGAAACTTGTTGTTTTAATTGCGTTATGGTGGAATTATTGTTGATCAATGTTTATTTATTATCTATATCTGCTGATCAACAGATGTATCACCACCCTACCTCTTTGTAAATAAAACACCGCGTATATTTTCTTTCTATGTACTATCCCCGTGTAAATAAAACCATTACCCGAGTTGCTCGTTTTTCGTTGTAGATTCCCTTTTGTAAATCAGGCTTTTTGATCAGGAAAATGAGTTTTTTTGTATCTTTTCGTTGCAGGATGATGGTTCAGAGCAAGATTTTGAAGACACACCCTTATCATCTGCTGTATCCTCCCCTGCCTCGTCAACCATGTCAATAAAAAAGAAATAGTCTATCCAAAAGAATATCGGTTTGATTGTTATAGTTTCACCAGTCTAAATGTGCAAGAATAAAACAGGTTACTCCCAAGCATAGTTAACCATTTTTGACAGTCACATTACCGTTGGGTTTCTTTAATGGCTCAACAACATTTTTACTTTTCACCAATGTTAGGTGACTAAATTATTGCTTTACCCTTTATGCCAACGGATGTTGAGACTAAGAATAACGTAAGGGGGGCGTCCATCCTATTGAAGTCGTGGAGCAGCCGCTCAACTGAAATTTAATTTAAGGAGATATCATTAAGATTTTAGTGTGACTGCTCCATAGTTCATAGAAAAAATAGGGGTGATAGACGTTTGCTTGTTATCATGCTTGAAAAAATCCCTCGTATTTTAGTATTTTAAAATTCCTTTATAAATGAAAAGTTAACTTAGATGATAAATTGTTTTTGTTTTGAATCGGCTAATGTATACTTTTGCTACGAGAGAATATTTTTCATAATCCTGCCAAAAATAATTTTCTGAAACAACTGAAAACGTCGAGAAAAGGGAGATGCGGTTTATATTTTCACCTGATAGCGGCCGTAATATTTTCCAATATGCATAATGTTTTTGATTGCTAACTTGTACTAGATTTATTTGTTGATTTTATCACAGAAGGCAGTTCATTATTGTGAAAATATCCCCCTACCGGCAGAGTACATTTAGATTGGCCAAATTACAGAAGGGATTTTCTTAAATATTTAATGAACTTGTTATGACTTAAAGACATTAAATTTTTCGTTATTCAGTTGAGTATCAGTATTTAAATTTAAATTGTCTGAATTTTGTCATATTAGCTGTGTCTGTGTAATTGCTTCAAGATTGTCATTTCTAATGTTTGAAGCGACACATTTTCACAAGACTTAGCATAATATAATCCATTCTTTAGATCCTGTTTGCAATTTTTCGATCTTTCTTTTGTTTACTCGCACTCTTTCCAGAAAATAGTTGTATTTGTTTTTTGTTATTTGTACCGCGTATTGCGTTTTACTAGGTTGGATAAAGATAGGGCGCTGTCTTTAAAGTCGATTCTTTTTTCGGTAGCTTTCTTTTTTTAGGAATTTGTGTTCTTCAAAATCAATCTTATTGAAACGGTAGATCTCCAAATCTTTCTGCTCCTAAAAGCAGGTTTCCGGAATTCAAAGTTGCCATGAAATGTGTCACTTTCTTTAGGAGACACGTCACGCCAACTGGGACTGATAGTTTCAAAATAAAATGTTTAATTTTCAGAATTCTTGTTCTTTTAAAACATTTGGAACGTATCGTTTTCAGGATTTACAAGGTTTAGAAAGTGTAAAAAAACACGCCCTCAATTTAGCAGGAATAAACGTGTTCTGAGAAATACAAATGTACACCAGACACTGTACAAATGGAATCATATGATATTTTAAAAAAATGATTGTTCCTTTCTTCTGATTCTGTTTTTGGATTTTTATCATTCGTTCCCTATTAGAATGTGATGTTTTGTCTTTTCGAATCTCCAGAAATTGAATCGAATGCTCTGCTTTTTGCAAATTTCAAAATGCTAAGTTCAGCTTTTTTAATTGATCCAATCAAAATGATGAAAAGTATCCGGTGATCTTTTTTCTTTTTTAATATCCCTGGGAACGAGGTTGGAAATGTTTTTGGGCTAGATAGATCATGACCTGGAGAATCACAGACACCATGTCCAGATACATGACAAATAACAGTTTGGCATTTTGTTCTTAAAAAGATACTTTGAAATGTGTATTTTAAGAAATTAAATATTTCCATATTATCTGGAGATGGTGTGTGGGATTATCCAGGCAATGATCTAATATCTACCGTTTTTTGTTGGTGACCAGGTTACAAGAGGTAAAAAAATTTAAAATTGTATTTCAGGTAACCGTTTTCAGGATCAGCTGATACATTTTCAATCATGTGTATCGATTTATGAATTTGTTAGAGTTGATAATTCAACAAATCGAAGATGACTCAAAGCAATAGATGTTTGAATATTTTTTGGGACACTCGAGTATTTTGACAGATAAAATTCGTGATAAAATCTCGAATTCTTAGATACCGGTTAATTTAAATACATACCGGCTTATAAAAATACATTGTCTGGGTGTTATTTCCTCGAATTGAAAAATATCACATATTTAGAATCAACAATTACTGTTAATAAAGCAGTTCAGCAGTTGTGTATATTGTTCTTGGCATCAATTGTTCTTGGCGTGTTTAACTTACTAGTTAATGTCGAACTTCTCTGTATCATTTGGTAGCTCTATACAACCATCACCGCGGCAAGAAGCAAACAAGGAGGCATCTCTCACCACATCTGGCCTTTCAATCTGAGATAGGGCTTGGGCAATTGTTGCGACTTTCAGGTTTAGACGGCTTGTTGTAAGTTTTAAGAGAAAATCCATGGTAAGGCCTTCGGATTCAATTGACAATTGTTGCTGTTGTCCTCCGCGTATTATGGGAATATCATCGTCACAACCGGCTACACCCATGAGGTTTTTCCATGTCCATTGGAGATGTTTTTCCTGACCGGGTTTAGGCGATAACAGTGATGAAATTGTTTCCATCAATTCTTCTTCGAGTGAGCCTAGCGGTTGCTCGCCAAGATGGTTTTCTTTGTGACGTTTTTCGTAGATAAAGGATCGCAATTCTGTTGCTTCTTTGGGCGGTGCAAAATCATACAAATTTGTAAGGGTTAAACCCTTAACACTGGAAAGGTAATAGAGTGCGCTTCTTGCTGCTCCTAAATGACCCATGCTTCCTTGCCAAATTTCTTTGAAATCTTTAGGGGGCAGCAAAAGCTTGATCAATGCCACGATTCCCTTGTTTCGGCCATCAGATTGGTATGGATCCAACTTCTTTGCAAGATCTTTTTGAACATTATACTTTGATCCCACATCAGAAAGTAGATGTTTGCATTCCTCTTCGTGTACTGTTAAAAATTAACTTTCCACAATTAAAAAAAGATCCATGCTCAGTTTTAATTGCTTAATACTAATGTACAATAAAAATATTGGCGGTTAGAAGCTAATCATTTTAAGCCCAGGCATTGGGTTTCTTTTCAATTCTGTGGTTTTTTGACATACTTGAGTATTTGTCCAAACAAGCACACGTTTTTCTTGACTTCTAATTGTTCTTATTTGCACACGGACAGTTAATCGTTTTTTCCGCCATTTCATCGCCATTTTTTGTTAGCCTTATTTCTCAGAACAGCATTTGGGGGCACCAGGTAGGGTTCAAAAAGCTTTGCGTACCTAATCCCCTGATGTGGTGTGTGGTTATGTTTGTTTTGCCCCATACCATTTTTCTATTTTATAGGAATTAAAAGTTTCACCCCATAGCTATTGTTGAGATACGATGCTTTGAATTCATCTACTTCCAGTAAAAATGAGTTTTGAGATGTTCTAAAACAAAAGTTTCAACCCTGGAACACACCCCTATTGAAAGTTCGGCCAAAAAAAAATTATTATCTGCAAAGGATACTCCTTCCCGGAACCTTGGAAACCATTAACATTAATTTAAATAGTTGTTATTCTGAGCCTACACAACATGTCAAAATTCCCTTCCAAAGTTTTGTTGTTCGTGACCTTTTGTCTTGCACGGACAGCTGTTTTCACAAGGGTTGTCAATTTTTCATTAAATCTCAACTGTATCATTTGTGCTTTTTAACTACCATGTGATTTTATTGTTTCTGGATTCGCTTTTTCATTCTGCACAGAATGATATCCACATGTTTAGGGTTTATGTAAAAGCCGACCACAGAAAAATATTTTTGAAAACCTTCCCACGAAGGGGTACAGTAACCTTTAAGGTTTTTTAAATAAATATACATTGCTTTGCCTAAAATTTCCTTTGCCTTTAAGTGAAATATTTATTAAAATGTAAAGAATTCTGAATTTTTAGAAATCAAACCAGCTACTTGATGACTACGCACATTTTTTTAGGAAACCAAGTGAATAAGAAACCAGTAATGAAGCTGCTGAGAAGTTTAGAAACTTTCAATGCTCAGCCTAAATATCAAGAAACTGTCCAAATTTTATTTCTATTCGCTACTTTGCATTCAAAGGATGCAATTCGAAGTGAAAGGAAAATGACTTCATTTTGACCTGAAATGCTAATTATAATACCATTAAGTGCCATTTATGATAATCATTATTAATTATCAAGGGCGTTCTCCTGAGTTTAAAACATGATGCTGTGTATTTCTCCCATCATGTATACCTTTTACTGCTCAATAAAGTTAAGAAACTTTCAAGGGAAAAAACTTTTCAGTATCAAATTTATGAAAAATTGAACAACTTTCAGTACTGATGTGCTTGCTAAGTTTCTTATTTAGAAAGATGTGTGTATAATGAAAGTTAGCACATTTTAGATGAAGTGCAATAACAGATCACCAGCTTTATCAAATGTGGGATTATTTTGGAACACCAAATAGTTCGATCAAACTAACATTAGTTAGATCAAACTCAAATGCTGCAAGTGCAAATGTTGATTTTAATTGTGATACTGAGGCTAGACAGCAATGATAGTTACCCCTACCTACCCAGGGCCGCATTTAGTCTGTTTGTGGCCCTAGGCCCAAAACATATCGGGGCCCTTTCAGCTATACCTAAAAAAAAGTTTGATTCGTGTGCATAAATACCAAAGTCCGCATAAGCAGGTGCTTTTCGAAAAGAATTCTATATGTTCCAATATTTAGTCACAACCAAACTAATTAATATTAACTAAACATTGACAAATGGAAAATTCTAGAAAAGAAGCGATTTGCTAAAATATCGGGTTTTTATTCGTCCCTTCTCTTTAAACTCTCTTGCTGACTGAGAGTACGAAGATGTCCATCTTTGGCACTCTTCAGGATCATTCGAAGCCCAGTAGTGTCGAAGATTCTCAATGATCTCAGTCCACTGTGCTGCATCACCAGAAAAATGACTGACCAAGAGGCTTTCGTTGACATCCTCTCTGCTTTTACTTGCGTTGGCCTCGCAAGAAGTCTCTGAATGCGAACTATCTGCTTCATCATCCGTAGCCTCGATTATTGTTTC
>JAYJMH010015920.1:0-21349 GCA_036873815.1 Phacellophora camtschatica
TTCTAAGACTTATGTTACCCACCCCCCCCCCCCCCCACCCCACTCTAAAGCTGTAATTTTTCGTGGCCTTCACAATTTAGATTTCAAAATTTAAAAGCATGTTTCTATTATAAATAATCTTATTTGGTTTTAACTTTCAGTAATATCATGAGAAATAGGACACCAAAATAGTAGCTTTGCAATTTTCTTGCAGATAATTTCCTGCCACATTAATCCACCTTTTCGAGATAAATCTGCCATGATGGAAATTTGTTAAATTTTCGAGATATTGAATTTTTGATTCTTGAATCAGATTATGCAAGCAAAGTTTAGTAAGAGAACCAATTTTTACATTTCTACATAATTGCTTGTCAAAGTTACAGCAATGCGAAGATTTCAAGTTTATGAGAGATCTGACCGCAAAACTTTTTTTAGATCACGATTTTGTCCAAATATCATTTTGACGGTCAAAGCTCTTACAAATTCCAAACCTTTACAACGCTATAATTTTTATTAAAATACAGGTAGAAATGCAGAAACCGGTTTTCAGACAAAAGTTTGTATACAGAATCTAAATCAAGAATCAAAAATGGAAAATCTCACAATTTCGATAAATTTCTATAATGGCAGACTTATCTCGAAAAGGTGGATTGTATCATTGCATTGTCTTCTTCTACTCGCTTGCAAAGAGAAGACAACGAAATGATTCAATTATTGTGGCAGGAAACTGCAACTACTATTTTGGTGTCCGACTTCCCATGGTAGGTAATATGTACTGATTTACCGTAAATCCTTGAATTAGCCCCTCCTCAAATAAGCCCCCTCCAACTAGCCCCCATCTAAAAAAGAGAAAACAAAATTAGCTCCCAGGGGGCAAATTCGAGGATAAGTGTTATTTTTGTAGTTATATTTCCTCGTTTTCGTTTATGCGTATTTTTATGTTTCGAAAACGAGACTAACTCCTTCACATTGTATTTTTCCAGCGATTGAATCCACGTTGCGTAAGAGGACTGTGATCAGACTGATCTCCCTCTTCTCAAAATTTCGCCTTTGAAAGGCGCAGAATTCAGACACCAAAGTTTGAAAACAGCTTCGCTGTAAACATTCATACAAGATGGTAAGATGAGCATCGATTAATAATCTATAAGAATCTACCATTACAAACCTCTGATTTTTACTATCTTAATGTTGTTTTTGGAAGTATGTTTCAAATTTAACAGAATTTTTGTTTTCTTTCAGGTGAACTTCACGATCGATCAGGTTAGTTCAATGATATTTTTGCATTCAAACACGGCTCTGTAGGTTTAAAACAATTCGTTTTAATATTTTAAAGTAATTGAAACTTTGAGTGTTCATGTTAGTCGAAAATCAAATTTGCCAACCTTAAAATTTTTGGATATTTCTCTTGTCTTGGTTTTTATTAGATTTGGCGGCCTATTTCTAAGCCAATTTATTAATAGATGTAGGCCGTGGTTGAGGCCGTCGTTATTCTTCCAACGAACTATGTTGTTTTAAAACAGTATCTCGCTGTTTGAGAGTCATTTCAAGAACGACATGACGGAACTTTTTTTTACCATCGTAAAATAGAGGCAAAATGTATTGTCTATTATTATATCTCACTCATCGATCATATGATCTCATTTCCTTGAAATTCCTTAAGAGAGGAACTGCGCCATCGCATCAATTACCAGACGCGAAGAATGAGACAAACAAAATTAATGGACAAGGCAATATAATTTGAAATCATTTTCGAAAGAAGTTTGGCCTAAATAAAATGTATTTTTAATATATAGTTTAGGCCTACTAAAATAAAAAGCTAAACGAACTAGAATAGAACTACGAAGAAAAATTGATTGAATGCCTGAATTGTTAATTTAATTGCTTTGTGATGGTGCAATGCCTAAACTAATGTTACTGGTGTTATTATCATAAGTTAGTTTATTGGTTTCAATGCCCCGTTTTGTTTGTGGCCCTGTTTTGAGCTTGTGAGTTAAATTAAAGGATAACAGATTGAGTTATTTTATATGACATTTTGAACAAATAATTTTTTTTCAAAAATGCAAAAATGATTTCCCATTATATTGCTTGAGATAGTTAGCTAAACTCAGTTTCATTATGCCTTGAAACATTTGGAATTCATACAGATTTAATCAGAATTGCTAATTTAGAAAAGAAGCACTTCAAATCCATGATAAACAAGGCCCTTACAAACAGCTTTCAGCAAGTAATGGTCCAGTTAAATTACGTCTGACTGTGGCAAAGTTGAAAGCAATTGTGAAAAGTTGAAAGCGATTCTATCGCCATTAATCTCCTCAGTGACTAGTTGCTTTGCGAAGATTACTGGGTGCCACCCACGTTGACTTAGACCAATAGGACCAAGAAGGTGTGGTGGTTGTTTCCGAACAAGAAAATAAGCTAAATAATGTTGTGAAAAAAGGAAATGATAACCATATTGTAAATGTAAATAAAGAACATGTACAAACTTTGACACCCCAAGCAGACCACTTATCGAAAGGCTTGAGTGTAAAACCATATATGAACTTGTAGGAACTAAATAAAAAACTAACTTTTAAATCCCTAAATGACATCATGTTTACTAAATACTCTGAGACTGATCTCAGAATACCTTTGAAAAGCACAACTAATAGGCAAAAATGCTTTTCTTTCCTGGGTGCAAAATTGTGAAATGGCCTCTCAGCTGAGTCCAAACAGGCAACTTCCCTTAGGATATTAAAAATTCTATTTAGGGTTTTACATAATTTATTTTGGGAGTAGGGCCACTTGTATTTTTTATTTATCTAATTTATTTTAGATAGGTTTTGGTTTTTAACAATGTTAGATTTTTATCATTATATTGTAATTAGTACATTTATTGTGATTTAGTTAGATTTTAAGGGGAGGCCCCTTGAAAATCAGCCTTTTGGTTGAAGAGCTACCTCCCTGTTTTTGTAAAGGAAATGAAATAAAAAGAAACCTGTGGAGTTATGTTAAAATGGCTTTTTATCACTTATTTACCTGTGGAGTTTGTTAAAACAACATTTATTGGGCTTACATCAAACATTGCACTTGTTTCCAGTTAAGTTCTATGATATCAATTAAATCAATGATGAATCTATTGAAGCCCATATTAAATCTATTGTTTGAACAAACAAACCATTGTTTAGAGCCATGTGTTGTCAAGTTTGAATCAAACTTGACCAAAGGTTATGATGCTCTTGACAAGGTAGCCAAATTAATTAAACCTAAGTGAAGTTTAATGTTTAAACCCAAGACAAATTTTGGTTGCATTTGTGATAGACTTGATATCAATTGAATTTGAATCAATACAAGTGTGACAATTGAAGTAAGCCTTAAAGCCTAATGTCAAATAAAAAACATATTTTTGCAATTTAACATACAATTTGCAGAATAACTTCTTTCTGTTAACACTACATTGCACATTGGAAATTGCTGGAGATGAAAGAAATTACACAGTAATATTGGAGAATGCATAAAAGGATCTAAATCACCTTGCTAAATTCATTTATAGATACTGTGCAGGGTGACTTAAAAAATTGGTTGCAACAACACATTGGTTGATAAAATTTGTTTTAATTTTACTCTTCAACTAATTGCTTTAGGTTAAGTACAATGCTCTCTTGTGAGAATTTGTTAAAAATTTATAAAGTTATCAGTAGTGAAGAATGGATGTCTATAAAAAAAGATTATCTGCTGTGCTTTGTGGCTTGGATCTAATCTATGTAATAATTCGAAAAACTCTGCCAACTTTGATATGTATTCTCAAGACAATTACTTTTGAAAAATTAGATATCTAACCAGTATGGAATGAAGAATGCACCTGCTGAACATGTCATGTGCCAGTGCATAGCTTGGGCAGCCAGTACATAAATTGGCACACAATAATAAATCCTACAATGATTAAATGGGGTGATGCGAAATTTGTTCCCAATGAAAGTTGGGTTTTTTATCTGGTAACAAACAAAGCCATACATGTGGTTTTGCAGGCCTTACAAGGCCAGGCCTCTCAAGCAAGTGCATTTCCACCCTTGCATTGAAAACCCATGCAACTTGACCATAAAATAGCTCCATATTTTCTTTTTATACTTTCTGATCATCATCTGTGTATTCTATTTCAAAGTTTTGCCAATTTTCCTGGTATCAACTGAACAATTTTGCTTTTGTTTTCCTATGTATGTCATTCATATAGGTGTTCTCTCCTCCCCTTATTTTGTGTGATTTTTTATTATACAAAATCAATTAGGAGCTTCGTAAGGGGCTCAGTCAACCAAGCACCTGCCTTTTATTTAACATAAAAATTCAGCATTTCACACTTAATTGATTTTGTAAATTCTTATATTTTAGAAAAGAATTTTTTTTGAGAAGATTATCTATTTCAATGTTTCATCTAATATTGTAAAAATGTTTAGAATCCCCAATGATTACCAACAGGTCAGTGAGAACCAGTAGATATGTTTCTTTCGTCCGTGAAAAAAAACTTTTTTATGAAAAGGCAACTGTACTAAATTTTAAGTTATAAGCTGAGAATTGATATGGTACACTAATTTGGGATGATTTCATTTTAAGAAAAACAAAATGTCAAACTAAACTTTTTTTCTGAGTGCACAATTGGCAGCATATATGCTGTAAGTTTTGAAGTGTTGTAATCTTCATTTTATTTTCAACCTGTTTGTGATTTCTATAAATTACTTCACCTTTGTTATTGTATTGCTCACAACCATTCTATTAAATGTTGTGAGCGATTTGTAAATGTTATTTAAAGTTATTTTTATATAATTTCCCCTAGAATCTAAGAGTAACTTCTTTCAAAGTTTGGAGACTGCAAAAATACTGACTGGCCAGAATTTTCCAACTGTGTGGAAATTACCCCTTTACAATTTCTCCTCTGCATTTTATGCCCATAATTAAAACTAATAAAACTTGAGCAAATAGAACTTTCCTGTCAAAGCAAAGGATTGAGAACCACAGACCAGCACTTCATCGACAATAAAAGCTAGTAAATAAGAGTATTTTTTTAATAAGTAAATAAGGAAATACATTTTTTGAGAGTATTTCATTTTCTGGTATTGGCCATATGTTACCAAGGATAGACTTTTAATCATACATACTTTTTTTAAGGTCCGTGGCATTATGGACAAGAGATTTAATATCCGAAACATGTCTGTCATTGCTCACGTTGACCATGGAAAATCAACACTCACAGATTCCCTTGTCACCAAAGCTGGTATCATAGCACAGGCAAAGGCTGGAGAAATGAGATTCACAGATACAAGAAAAGATGAACAAGAACGTTGTATTACCATCAAATCAACAGCTGTATCTATGTACTATGAATTGTCTGAGCCAGATATGGAATTCATTGAAGGCGAGAAACAAGGAAATGGTTTCTTGATCAATTTGATCGATTCTCCTGGACATGTTGATTTCTCATCTGAAGTAACAGCTGCTCTTCGTGTTACTGATGGTGCTCTTGTTGTTGTAGATTGTGTTAGTGGTAAGTTTTGATTATGTTTTGTGTTTCAGTATACTTATGCAACTTTTAGTACTTTGAGCTCATCGGATACAATCACAGTCCTTTCGGGTATCTTGGCTTTTTACTTTGCACGCACTAATTCAATGTCAATCAGATTTTAGGATAATAATCAAACAAGGGAATAATTATGTGAATAATAAAGCTCAAAAAAATGGGCAACAAATTTTTTTAAAGAGCTCAAAAACTAAGCCTTATTAAATTTTTGAAAAAGTTTCTGAACAGATGATTGAAATTGGTCATCTTGGTGAAGAGATAAGAAAGTTCCTTGATTTCTTCAAAAGTAATCACTCCCTGGGATTTTGACCTTCAAAACAACATTGAATGTTCATATTGGGTCAAATTGAATTATCAAATTATCACTACTGTTTCTATCTTTCTATTTATACCATCAATTTTCTTTGAATCAGATTAGCTTGAAAAGGATGTTAGAATTGCATCAAAACATCAAAAATACAATTGCATGAAAAGCTGTCTATATAGGAAAACTAATGAAAAGAGAGCCCCCTGTCCTAATTAATGATCTTTGTTTAAAATACTAGGAGAATAATGTCTTAGGACTGGATTTTTGAGTCAAAAACAAATCACCATGGTTAGACTACCCAGTTGAGTAATGATGAACAAATGAATTAAAACAACTGAAATCATGAAAACATAAAGCATTAACTTTCCCTGCTTACTTCTTAATTTGTTATCCCTGCAATTTTTCTTTTTCTTAGCTACTTTTTTGGGCTCTGTGATTTGATATTATAGGGAACAATCTGATTATTCTTTAGGTGTTTGTGTACAAACTGAAACCGTATTGCGTCAAGCCATATCTGAGCGTATCAAGCCAATTCTATTCATGAACAAGATGGACCGTGCATTACTTGAGCTTCAATTGGAACAAGAAGATCTTTTCCAGACATTTACAAGAATTGTAGAGAGCATCAATGTTATTGTTGCAACATACAGTGATGATGAAGGCCCAATGGGGGCAATTTCTGTTGACCCAAGTATTGGAACTGTTGGCTTTGGTTCTGGTCTCCATGGTTGGGCATTCACGCTGAAACAATTTGCTGAAATTTATGCTTCAAAATTCAAGATTGAGCCAAAGAAGTTAATGAAGCGTCTTTGGGGTGACAACTTCTTCAGTCCAGAAGATAAAAAATGGAAGAAAGAATCAGCAAAAGGTTATGTTCGAGGTTTTTGCCAATTCATTTTGGATCCTATTTACAAGGTTTGTGTACATGGATTTTACTTCTAATTAGTTATATGTGGGTACTTGATAGAATTATTTACACTATGAAATGAATGTACACCATACACCTTGTTGGTATTTTTTTTAAATCATTATTATTTTTATTTCCATAAAAGTTTGTAAAATCATTGCTGTTTTTGTTTCCCTATTTTATGTATATATATATAACATTTTTTAAAGAATTGGAGGCAAAAACTAAACTTAATGTTTAGCACACTTAGGCCTTTCAAACTTTTGTTCTCTTCAGAGTGTGACTAAAGAAGTCTTGTTTTTTCCTCCAATTCTTTACAAAAATTTTAGTACTGTAATTTACCAAATATTTATATATTTGTTGTAATGTATTATCATACATTTATTTCTTTATGCAGATGTTTGATGCTGTCATGCATCACAAGAAGGATATTTACACTAAGCTTTTAGAAAAACTGAATGTCAAACTATCAAGTGAAGAAAGGGAGAAAGAAGGAAAACCTTTGTTGAAGCTCATTATGCAGAAATGGCTCCCAGCTGGAGAAACTTTGCTTCAAATGATAACGATCCATTTGCCATCACCAGTCCGTGCCCAGAACTACAGAATGGAAATGTTATATGAAGGACCCATGGATGATCCAGCTGCCTTAGGTATCAAGAATTGCGACCCAACTGCACCTTTGATGATGTATATTTCAAAGATGGTACCAACAGCAGATAGAGGACGTTTCTTTGCTTTTGGACGTGTTTTCTCAGGTAAAGTTGCCACTGGTCAAAAAGCAAGAATTATGGGACCTAACTATGTTCCAGGAAGTAAAAACGATTTGTATCTTAAGAGCATTCAAAGGTAAGTAACTTCAAATTTATACTTATACTTAGTTAAATGACAGATTGAAGTTCCTAGGCTATCAAAACTGGTGCAGAAGAAATGTGTACTCTTCATTGGTTGCCTCATAGCTACTCTACTACTGGTTGCTTTCTAAATGATTGGACAGCTGTTGTATTGTTTTTAATTTTCCACAATTATCTATCCTTGTGTAGTTTTCCACAAATTTTAAGTTTTTAATATTTATTCCAAAAATCTCAAATTTAGGTAACAAACAATACAATACAGCAAAAACCTACACAAAAGGACCTTCCATTTTTCAGAACCTACAGGCTGAAATATGTGTTAATGCTGCATCCATTTTACTCAAAATGAAAAAATCTGTTATCAAATTGCTGAAGACCTTGTTAGAATATAGACAGATCTTTACTTAGTAAAATTGAGTATTTTTGTTCACCACTCCCTGAACTATTAAGCTAAAATATGATTTTATTTAAGAACCTTACCAGGTTGAATTCCAAAATGTAGGTCCTTATATGCAGGTTTTTACTGTACTACTAGTAGATACATAATGATAAAATCAAAATACAAACTAACATATGTACATACCAATCTTCACTGTCGAAATAAATTTTAGAATTTCAGCAAGCTTATATAATGTTTGCTTTATAGGATGGTTTATTTTGAATTTGAAAGTATTTATTGAAGTAGAAGAGGCTCCTGAGTCATGTCTAATCAATTTTAAATTGGCCGAATCGTTGCAAACAAAGACTAATTTAGGCCTAAGCTTTAATCCTCATGTTTTGGCCTAAAATTCAAATATATCGGTGACATGCGTAGAACAAGTAGAAATAACAGATTCAAATTCTATTCAAACAGGAGACAAATTAAAAAATAATCACTGTGCTGTACTGCAGTCAAATTATTTTATCATCATATCGAAAATAATGACAAGGTCCCTGATTTAAACTTTTTGAGCTTTAGAAATGGATATTTACTTTCTCCTTGTAATGGGTATGTACTGTAGTACATGATATATAGTAGCTGGTCAAAGATTCTTTGTTTTTTCATTTTTATTTGCTGCAGTGTGTGGGCTGTGATGAAATTTTTGTCATGAATTTGCTCAATGCAACAGAGCCAGAAATGGTTGAACCCACTGTTTGCATTTGCAAATGAAAGAATTCAAATATGGCTTGTCCATAGTCTGAGCCCAAAATGCATGTTCACTGTGTAGAAATGTCTCTATTTAGGCTTTGATAAAAGCAAAGACATTGGGGTTGTAGTTACCATTGAAAGTTGAAACTGATTTTTATTTATTTTTTACATGGAAACAAAAAAGAAAACTTTTTTTTTTAAATTGTACTGTAAATCCTCGAATTAGCCCCCCTCCCCCCCCCCCCTCAAACAAGCTTGCACTATTCAATTTCGTATTTCATCAAAGTTATTTCACATTTTAAGTGGTATAGGAAATAGTCTTATTAATAAATCTTAAAGAAATAGATAGTCATGAATCTTATTTCATCAGCTACGATAAAAAAAACAATAGCCAATTTGAACTATTTACAGAAGAGTTGGAGAGTGAATGAATGTCTTTTTAGATGTGACTTTTTGTTTCATTATTGTTTTGTTATCAAGCTCTAAAACTTAATCTTGTGTCTGCACATTATTATATTCACTGAATTGATTCAGGAGTGAATGTATGTCAATATCCTGCACAGCCTGCAAGTGGATACAAGGAAAGATTCATAAAAACATTCATCAGAAAAATCATAAAACACATAACATACAAGGGTTTCAACAACAACGCCTCAGGGAGCACACAACACAACACCTCATAACATACATGGGTTTCAACACTTGAAACATTTTAAAGACAATTAGGCAATTAGGCTAGGTTTAAGGGTTGTGTTGCTGCAGCATCAGATTGAATAAAGTTAGAGCCAAATATATGCAGCTTAGGGAAGAGTTAATACAATGGACTCTTTCAGCCCTGTGTGGGTGCAAACAGACTGGGTAGTTGGACAGCAACCTGGATTATTTTGACTGTAAATAGTATCAAAAACTATTTAAAACAAAAATAATTTTGAATCACATTTGGGAAACATGAGTTCCTGTATTTCACATTAAAAAAAACTCAGAATTAATAAGTGGAGAGTCTGGAATAATGATATCCTGGGTGTAATAAAAAGAGGTGGATGAGTTTTTCTGGGCAGCAGGAAAAGTATAGAGATTAAATTGAAATATTTTCACCCCTGCCTGACTGATGACCACTTGCCTCAGATTTGGAATGTGAAAGGTCTGGGTTGTATGAGTAAAATTTTTTATATATATGTATATAATAAATTTTCAATTTATTTGTTTTCTTAAGAACTATTTTGATGATGGGAAGATACACTGAGCCAATTGAGGATGTACCTTGTGGGAACATTTGTGGTCTTGTTGGAGTTGATCAATATTTGGTTAAAACTGGAACAATTTCAACTTATGAACATGCTCACAACTTAAAGGTCATGAAATTTTCAGTATCACCTGTTGTTCGAGTTGCTGTTGAACCCAAAGATCCATCTCAGCTGCCAAAACTTGTTGAAGGGTTGAAGCGATTAGCCAAATCTGATCCTATGGTTCAAGTTAGTTTTTCATTTTTTTGCTCTTTTTTACCCACAATTTGCACACAGTAATAAATATGCATTTGTGGCTCATTGTGTTAGTGATGATTCTTTTTTACAAAGTAGTAAGATTTAATCAGTTATGGACATATCATTTTGTTTCTTTAGTGTATTATTGAGGAAAGTGGAGAACATATTGTTGCTGGTGCTGGTGAACTTCACTTGGAAATCTGCTTGAAGGATTTAGAAGAAGATCATGCCTGCATTCCACTCAAGGTATATATATATAATTTATGTTGCCATGTTCTACTGACCAAAATATTTTAGCTCAATAAGAATAACCTTAATCTGACTTGTCAAGTCCTTCAATGGGCATAGAAAATATAGCTAGTTGGTTCCAGTGATAATGCAAAAGTTAGAAGTTTAAATGCAAAAATGTTTATACTAAATGTATTGAAAGAATCTTCTCATGTCATTAGAAGAAAGAATCTTCTCATGCTATCTTATATGATTTTAAATACATTTGATAAACTAAGTTGTTTGTATGCTATTTCATGATTGTTGTTTTTACTTTAGAAATCAGATCCAGTTGTGTCATACAGGGAGACTGTGTCTGAGGCTTCTGATCGAATGTGTCTCTCAAAATCTCCAAACAAACACAACCGTCTTTTTATGAGGGCTGCACCTTTCCCAGATGGTCTTGCAGAAGACATTGACAGTGGTGATGTATATCCAAGGCAAGAATTGAAGGCACGTGCAAGGTAAACTTTTAGGCAGGCATTTGCTGTTTTAAAATGTCATATGTCCTTTGAATATGTTACGCTATATGTGCAGATGTTTGTAGTTCTATTTAGTACTATTGTGTACATAGCTTTATGGGCAGTGATGAAGTCATTTCCATGAATTTGCAAAGTGCAACAGAGCCAGTAATGGCAGAACCCACTGTTTGCATTTACAAATGGAAGAATAGAATTGTGGCTTGTCCATTGTCTGAGCCCATGTGTACATTTTAAATAGTTTAAGTAAACAGAGATGTCTGAAGTATAATGTGAGTAAAAAGAGATGCTAAATCTGAAAATCTGGACTACTTGAATGATGATTTGTCATTTACTAATTTCAGGCTCCTGCATGAAAAATATGAATTTGATGTAACAGAAGCCAGGAAGATCTGGTGTTTTGGACCAGAAGGAACAGGACCTAATCTTCTTATGGATGTCAGCAAAGGAGTGCAGTATTTGAATGAAATCAAAGATAGTGTTGTTGCTGGTTTCCAGTGGGCATCCAAGGAGGTACACAAAATTCTAATTTCATTTTTACTTAATCATTTAGATATAATATAATTTTCAAGAAATCTAATTTTTTATGTTTATGAAGTCTCACACAGATTTTTAACTTTGCTCAAACCAGCACAAAAAGAATGTCTGCTAGATCATTTTGGAGATGAAAACACCATCTCTCAGGCCTGACCATAAGAATTTTGGAAGGCCAGTGGTGAATCACACACGCAGTGTAGTTGTGGAGCGTGATAAACTTTTGTTTAAAAAGCTTTGTTTTATGAGAAAAAACAAGAAACCACACATGTAACTAAATATTGTTAAGTACCTTATATCCATGTTGATAACCAAACAGAACCATTAGAGTTTTAATTGAAGCTATTAGTAAAGTATACAGATTACATACGGATTAAAATCTTAAGACAACAAAACAGCCACACAAATTGAATAAAACCGAAAATGAGATGAATTGAGAAGTGTACTGTCAATAAGGTTGAAGTAAATCAGAGGATACAAAAGGCTTCACTCTAAAAAGCCATGTTTATTTTTAGATGCCCAGTCCCCTGGAAGATTGCTGCTTTTATATCCGTTGATTTACTTTAATAATCACTGTCACTCTCGTTTTCAGTGTCTGACATGTCTGATGTTGGTATGAATTAGCAGTAGCTGCTACAAATATGTAACCAACTGAAAATAAAGTGAATAAAAAAAATGTTGAAGAATCTTCAATATTAACTTGTTCCAGTTCTTACACAAAGGACTTCGTTTATGCTTGGCACACAACTTGCACCAGATAAACGTCACCATCGTTTTCTCTTTCATTTCTTCGGTTTTCAATCCAATAACATGACACTTGTCATACTTTTAAATGTCGATAATTTGACAGAAAGTCCTTTAGAAGCTGATGCCATGTCCAGTGTGAGCAGTTGCAAACGAAAAATGTTGCAAACCAAACCAAAGCGAACTTTTGTTTAATTTGTTTTTTGGATCGGAAACAGAAACATATGTTCTCTTGTTTGTTCAAAAACGTGTCATGCACTCTTGTCGGCTCATCACAGTGACTTAAAATGACCCGATTTGTAGTAAAATCCGGTTTTGTTAAAAAAAGCCAATTATAAAGAAGAGGTTTATAACAATCTTCGAAGTGCTAAATGATAAATACCGGAAATTACAAACAATCCAAACAAGAATAATAATAGCCAAGGCACGTGAATTTAATTGCAGAATGTTTCAGGTGCATGGTCAATCACGCTTCTTGGTCAAATTATTTTTTCTTAGTAGACACATTTAAAAATATTTTTTTTAAGAATAAACTGTTATTTGTCATATATCTAGAGATTGTGCTGTCTTATCTCCGCCATGGTCTAGCATCTACCCAAAAAAAGGTACCTTGTCCCCCCCCTCCCCTTAACTGTAGTCAAAACCCCTCCACAGCTCACTTCATTAGTAAACTTTAGCAACTAACTTACAAATTTTCACCCAGGCTTGAATATCTGAACCATTATTTTATCATTCGACATTTGTTTTTGTAAGCCCCAATTTGAAGCCAGGTCAAGGAAAATGAGTTAAAATTTGTTGTTGGGTTTCAGGGAGTACTTTGTGATGAAAATATGAGGGCTTGTCGATTCAATATCCATGATGTCACACTTCATGCTGATGCTATCCATCGTGGTGGTGGCCAGATTATTCCAACTGCAAGGCGATGTTTGTATGCTTGTATGCTTACAGCAGCTCCACGCCTTATGGAGCCTGTGTATCTTGTCGAAATTCAGGTAGTTTATTTATTATGACCTTTTTCTTTTTTGAATAAGAATATATTTAATTATAAATATTAATGATAATAATGAGCGACGTTTCAATGT
This sequence comes from Phacellophora camtschatica, assembly GCA_036873815.1. Taxonomy (NCBI): domain Eukaryota; kingdom Metazoa; phylum Cnidaria; class Scyphozoa; order Semaeostomeae; family Ulmaridae; genus Phacellophora; species Phacellophora camtschatica. The sequence continues at coordinate 13,306 of JAYJMH010015920.1, forward strand.
CATCTTAACATCATTTTCAAGCTAAGTGAAATAAAAGACGTTGTTTGTATATATAGAAAAATAAACAATAGAAAGATTTTTTATCACATGGTGAGAATTTTGGCAGTTAAGATGATTGGCGTCAATTTCAAGTCTACAATTTGGCAGCGATAGAATCTGACTGCTTGTTCAATTTTGGCTTCGAATCTTTAATGAACAACATTTAAATCATTTTGTTATTTAAATCAACGATTCTGTTTAAATATATATGTATATAACATAGCTGGATAGTGACAGGGGGAAACAATGTCCGCATTGGCACTACAGAGAATTACGATGACAAGGCTTAATTAGCAGGAAATTGTCTTTATGACACTTTTCGACTACAGTGAACGTACTTGGTGCAAAAGTAATTATTTAGGCAATTATATGTCAATTTGATGCCACAATTTTCGTTTTGCCTAGGTTTTGTTATTCGTATAGGGAAAATTAAAGTTAAAGTTAATATTTTTTTAGGAAAATTTATTAAAAAAGAGAACTCTTAATATTTTCTTCAAAACCCTTATATTTTGAAGCACTTCCTTGTCATTGGCCTATTTTGGTTACCGAAAATTCAGACATCGTTTCTGCTTTGTCCTAGATATATACCATGTATATACCAGTAATTTTTTCAAAACCCCATGAATTGGCCAGAAATGTTTTGTTTCATAGATAAGTGAATAAAATAAAATATAATCCTATATATATTGCTTGACTGCATATATTAAGGATGATATTTGAAATTATGTTATTATCTTGATTTATATACATATATACATTTGAAATTTTGTTTTATCTTTAAACATCTGAATGATTTGCCTTGTGATGAAAACTGACAAATGACTAGCATCGAAACTAAGAACAGTGTCTTTGTTGTTGTCTGTAGCTATTTTGTTATGTTTTAATGTTTGCAAAGTTTTTTGTTATGTAAAAATTGTTTGACACTTGACTTGGAATCGATGCTTCTGTGATACTAGATTATGAGATCTGAAGGCAAATGTCGGATTATAACAGTAAGAATGTGATAAATTATTGAAAATATTTTGTGTCATTATGTGAGTTTTTTACAAGTTATATGACTGGCCCTTGTAAAGGATATCTTTTCCAAAGTATTTGAAACTTTTCTGTTACTAAAAGTTTTTTGCTAATGCTACGTTTATACTTGTGGAATTAAATAATTATAATAATTATCATATTTTAAATCATTACATTTTATTGCCATAGTGCCCAGAATCTGCCGTAGGAGGAATTTATGGTGTCATTACACGAAGACGTGGTCATGTATTTGAGGAAGGCCTTGTTCCTGGAACTCCATTGTTCTTGATCAAAGCATATTTACCAGTAAATGAGTCATTTGGTAAGTTGGTGTTTTAATATTGTTTATTGCTTCAGAGCTTCTGTGTAGCAGCATATTAATTCAATTTGACACATCTCACTGCAACGGCTGACTGGAATCTAACTTTTTAAACTCTATTGGAAGTAGAAAGTGGACTGAGGGTCTTAACTAACACAGAAATGTTTATTGGCAGTTTTATGATTCAACTGCCATAAGCTTCAACTGACTGGTTGCTGAATGACGTAAATGTCGTATTTTTAGGAGGTAAATTTATTTAATTCAGCTACTACCTACCAAATAGAACTTTATTTTGGAAGGGTTTGTTTCCTGCTAATTGTAAATAAAATTAGATGTAAAAGGGATAGTGCTTCCAACAGTGTTTGTTTTCACTGATATTTTTTCGATTCCAGGCTTCACAGCGGACTTGCGTTCTAACACTGGAGGCAAAGCTTTTCCTCAGTGCATTTTCGATCATTGGCAGATAATGGGGTCAGATCCAATGGACCCTACAACAAAAGCCGCAGACATCATTTTGAAGGCGAGAAAACGCAAGGGACTAAAGGAGAATATCGAATCGCTTGAAAAATATTATGACAAGTTATAATGACAACAAAAACACCATTTGAATGCTTCATGAGAAAAACCTAAAGTCACGAAAATAAATCTTAATTGTTGACAAATTCATCTTTTTTTTTTCTTCTAATTTATCATTTAATTGATAGCTTTGCTATCGGTACTTTTGCTTAAGGTATTCTGAATGCAAACAGAGCAATATTCGCATGGTTTTTTTCACCAATACAGTAAAACCACGCAGCCAAGAACCTATTGTTGAGCATTGAGTGTGTTCTTATGGCAAATTTAGCGTTTTAATTTAAGTAGTAATCAGTATTACTCAAATAACCTGTTAATCTGGTGTAAAATTTTCGAGGTCCACTTTTGGTATTTTAGTCTTGTTGGTTCTAAATTTTTATGTTCTTGCTTGCATGGTGTTACTGTATTAATAGTTGACAGAGCAGAGGACAGTTTTTAGTATTTTTCCGTCTTGAATACACGATCAGCACTCTTTAAAAATACCAAAAACAGTTGTAGCATTAATGAATGCCCTAGATGGATGACGGATTAACACAAGGTTTCAATAAAAACGTAAACAAGTACTTTTATAGATTTTTTTCAGTTTAACGTCGGGAAATCTTCATAATCAAGTGCGTCCACAAAGGCTCAAAAAGAAGAAAGCCTCATTCTCAGCCAAAAAGTAATGGCTACAACCCAGAATTGATAATTTTTGAAAAGCATTGTTTTTAGATGTTCAATATTCGTTAAAGATTGTTGGTATGACGAAGTTAAGAAAGATTTTATCTAACGTAGGTCTATCATTTGAAAAAATTGGCAAATTGGCAACTAAAATATAAAAATTAGCTTTTGTAGTAAAATTTAACGACTTCTATTGAAAATGATGTGAAAAATATAACAAGGCTGAGATTCATTAAAACTAGTCACTTGGACAAAAATTATATTCAGGGCCGTTAAGAGGGAGGCATTGCAACAAAAACAAATCGGAGTAGAGGCCCTTGCGAACGGAGGGAGAATTTTTTTGTGGCCAATTCCTTTACTTTGGCTCAAAACACTGCCACGGATTTTAATAAGTTTCCTCTCAGATTTTTGGTTGGGTATGAAGCGATCTCAGTAAAGCTTTAAACATTCAGGTTGTTTACATGAATTGCCGTTATAAATGAGGTTCTCGTAACTTTTTTTGACGGAAGGCCTTTAGATTCGGTATATAAATAAAATTGTAAATAAAATTGTTAACAAAGGTGGGCGTTTGAGGCCCCGCATAGGCCGATAGGGCAAATTGCCCCCTTCTCGGTGTTACTGAGAGGGATAAACTGCGAAAGTTAAAGTTAAACATGAAGTTAAAATCAAACTATAAATGGAAATATGTTGAGCATCTATGGGATTCGATTGATCCGTGTTTTTTAAAAATTGACCGATTGGATCCATTTCAAATTAAAGAATTTTGCTGGGCCCGTATCTGATTAGGGGGTGATCGTTTTTGATCAGCTGGTCTCCTTTCTAATGTTATAAGTGGCGTTTTCAACTCTGTACGTATTTGATCAGACCAACGTTTGGGAGGTCTACCCCTAGGACGATTACCATTAAATTCTTGCTTGTATGAGCGATAAACAGCTCTCTTCACCTCGTCTCGTTACATGCCCAAACCAAAGTAGACGTTTCTTTGTGATAACTTCTATATTATCACTTAACTTTCAGTTTAGATCTTTGGATATTATATCTCTGCATAGCCAGAAAACAATATATCAGTGTACTTGGGTCCTTAGTGTACATAGCGACAAGAAGAGCTGGATATGCCAGCATGATATACCAGTGTATTTAGATCCGTAGTGTGCATAGTGTACATAGCGACAAGAAGAGCAGGATATACAAGCACGATATACCAGTGTACTTAGGTCCTTAGGGTGGAAATACACTAGAGTTTAAAAAGTGCTCAGACTGGGTTCAGACGGTGACAAATTCCAGCAAATGTTAATTTTTTTCGTTCCCTTCTCACATTTTTGGCCCAGGTACACCGCCAGGAGGGCAGTGGCACCCAATGATAATAAATCCGTCATAATCTTTCGATTATTTGATAATTTTTCGTAAATCAAATTTTATTTATATATTGAGCCATACCAGCCACAAGTAAAAAATCACATTTAATTTTACGTATGACAACTCAAAGCTTTTAAATTTCAAACATGGCAATTTTTCGACGTAACGCGAACAAAATTGGTAACGCTGAAGATAACGAAGATTATGATTTTTTGGAAGACTCTCAAGATCCGTAACAATCACAAGTTTCCAGTTTTAGGCCGCCTCCGCCAATGTATTCGCCGCCGATCTATTTGCCTCCTTCTTCATTTTTTGAAAGCCCAAGAACAAGCAGCCCATTTCTTTTACCTTCGCGATTTACTGACAACCGACAATCGAAGTTGAAATACCAAAAGTTTGACCAACTGACCGATATGACCCCCCATTTGCAAGCCACCAAATAGCAACCTCAACTCTTTCTGCAACCGGAATTGTTTCTCGGAGATGAGTTCTTTTGCCATATATTCAAAAACTGTCTCGCATAGAAAGTCAAACGTCCCGCGACTCATTCTATAATGCACAAACCAATAGTTTGGATCTAAATCTTTGCTTGTGTTCAAATCTGCCCCGTAGTAAACATCAAATTCATTTTATTGCCGGTGATAAACCCCCGCCTGCCTAATTTGATATGCTGCCCTTTGCATTTGCATGTTTCGTATATTTAAAAAAGCGACAACAAATAAAGTTTTTCATCTAATTTAAACGGCAAAAAGAAAAAACAATTTTTCTTCGTCGGACATCTTGTTTCAATTTCAAACAAGCGTAAATCATTAGGGAGTTGAATAAAAAAGCAAGTTCATGGGTCATTGAGAAAATGAACGATTTAGTTAAGCCGAGTTGACAGAAGTGGGCAAACTAAGCACCTACCTGACGTGCTTAGTTTGCCGGGGCGGCTCTTTTCATCCGTGCTTACTTTTTTTTCCATGAAAAGTACAAAAATCGACTATATTCACTGACAGATTTGTTGTTAATCCGCGAATAATTTAAAACGCTTGGTTTTTTCTGCAGTCTATTTGGGCCCTTAGTGTACATAGTGAACATAGCGGCAAAAAGAGCAGGATACGTCAGCGTGATATATCAGTGTACTTAGGTCCTTAGTGTACACGTAGTGTACATAACGAGAAAAAGAGCAGGATATGTCAGCATACTATATCAGTGTACCTACGTCCTTAGTGTACGTAGTGTACGTAGAGATAAGAAGAACTGGATATGCCAGCATAATATACAACTGTGTTGAGAAAATGTTTTCTAAAATTTAAAGAAGAGAGGGCTCCATTTAACAATTATATTAGGTTATCTATGCTTCGGTGTTGCTGTGCTATGGATGATTAGAGTAATTTTTGAAACTCAACTGTGTTGAAATTATTGGTTCGCTACAAATCTATTATGGAACTTTTTCTTAAATTTCAAACAGAGAAGGTTCCTTTTAACAAACTTTATTAGATTAGGCTATTTTGAGCATATTTTATAAGTCTACAACCTTTGCTTTTGCTCCAAAATACGCTTTTTTGTTTTAGAATATTTTTAGCGCATTTTGTAAGGCTATAGCCTTTGCTTTTGCTCCTAAAATAAGTCTTTATATTTTAGATCATTTTGAGTACATTTTGAGTACATGAGTAAATAACTGTTATTATTTTTAGATTTTTTTAGCATATTTGGCGAGGCTGTAACCTTCGCTTTTGCTTCAAGACAAGCTTTTTCATTTTAGACTATTTTTAGCACATTTCGCAAGGCTATAGTCTTGGGTTTTGTCAGAAAATAATTGTTTTTCTATTGGAATATTTTTAGTTATAACCTTTGCATTTGCTCCACAATAAGCTATTTTATTTTAGACTATCTTTAGCACAATTGGCAAGACTATAGCCTTCGCTTTTGCTAAAAACTAAACTTTTTTATTTTAGACTATTTTAGGCAAATTTGGCATGGCTATAGCCTTTGGTTTTGCTACAAAATAAACTTTTTTATTTAAGATTATTTTAGGCACAATTGGCATGACTATAGCCTTTGGTTTTGCTACAAAATAACCTATTTTATTTTAGACTATCTTTAGCACATTTGGCAAGACTATAGCCTTCGCTTTTGCTAAAAACTAAACTTTTTTATTTTAGACTATTTTAGGCACATTTGGCATGGCTATAGCCTTTGGTTTTGCTACAAAATAACCTATTTTATTTTAGACTATCTTTAGCACATTTTGCAAGACTATAGCCTTCGCTTTTGCTAAAAATTAAACTTTTTTATTTTAGACTATTTTAGGCAGATTTGGCATGGCTATAGCCTTTGGTTTTGCTACAAAATAACCTTTTTTATTTTAGACTATCTTTAGCACATTTTGCAAGAATATAGCCTTTGGTCTTGCTAAAAAATAACCTTTTTTATTTTAGACTATTTTAGGCACATTTGCCATGGCTATAGCCTTTGGTTTTGCTACAAAATAACCTTTTTTATTTTAGACTATTTTAGGCACATTTGGCATGGCTATTGCTTTCGCTTTTCCTATAAAATAACCTTTTTTATTTTAGGCTATTTTTAGCACATTTGGCAATGCAATAGCCTTTGGTTTTGCTCCAAAATAACATTTTTTATTTCAGACTATTTTTAGCACGTATAGCAAAGATTATAATCGTTCATTTTGCTCCAAAACGAGCTTTTTAATTTCAGACTATTTTTAGCATATTTGGCAAAGCTATAGCCTTTGCTTTTGGAACAAAATAACCTTTTTATTTTAGACTATTTTTGGCACATTTGGCAAGGCTATAGTGTTTGGTTTTGCTACAAAATAACCTATTTTATTTTAGACTATCTTTAGCACATTTTGCAAGAATATAGCCTTTGGTCTTGCTATAAAAAAACCTTTTTTATTTTAGACTATATTAGGCACATTTGGCATGGCTATAGCCTTTGGTTTTGCTACAAAATAACCTTTTTTATATTAGACTATTTTAGGCACATTTGGCATGGCTATTGCTTTCGCTTTTCCTATAAAATAACCATTTTTATTTTAGACTAATTTAGGGATATTTGTCAAGGCTATAGCCTTTGGTTTTTCTCTAAAATAAGCTTCCATATTTTAAATTATTTCTCGCACATTTGGCAAGGCATTAGCCTTTGCATTTGCTCCAAAATATGCTGTTTCAATTCGGACTATTTTTAGCACAATTGGCAAGACTATAGCCTTTGCTTTTGCTCCAAAATAACCTTTTTTATTTCAGACTATTTTTAGAATGTTTAGCAAAGGCTATAGTCGTTTATATTGCTCCATTCGAGCTTTTTGATTTCAGACTATTTTTAGCACATTTGGCAAGGCAATAGCCTTTGGTTTTGCTACAAAATAACCAATTGCTACAAAATAAGGTTATTTTGCAGGAAAACCAAAGGCTATAGTCTTGCCAAATGTGTTAAATATAGTCTAAAATAAAAAAGGTTATTTTGTAGCAAAATCGAAGGCTATTGTCTTGTCAAATGTGCTAAAAATAGTCTAAAATAAAAAAGGATATTTTGTAGCAAAATCAAAGGCTATAGTCTTGCCAAATGTGCTAAAAATAGTCTGAAATAAAAAAGGTTACTTTTGGGCAAAACCAAAGGCTATAGTCTTGCCAAATGTGCTAAAAATAGTCTAAAATAAAAAAGGTTATTTTGCAGCAAAACCAAAGGCTATAGTCTTGTCAAATGTGCTCAAAATAGTCTAAAATAAAAAAGGTTTTTTTGCAGCAAAACCAAAGGCTATAGTCTTGTCAAATGTGCTAAAAATTGTCTAAAATAAAAATGTTATTTTGTTGCAAAACCAAAGGCTATAGTCTTGCCAAATGTGCTAAAAATAGTCTAAAATAAAAAAGGTTATTTTTAGCAAAACCAAAGGCTATAGTCTTGCCAAATGTGCTAAAAATTGTCTAAAATGAAAAAGGTTATTTTGTAGCAAAACCAAAGGCTATAGTCTTGCCAAATGTGCTAAAAATAGTCTAAAATAAAAAAGGTTATTTTGTAGCAAAACCAAAGGCTATAGTCTTGCCAAATGTGCTAAAAATAGTCTAAAATAAAAAAGGT